>JALIRH010000172.1:432500-458647 GCA_023055505.1 Callipepla californica brunnescens
CCCCCACCTCCTGGGAATGGCACCGCGCAGCCCTCCCCGCTCCGATCCGAAGGTGTGTGCGTGCTCTCACAGTTTTACCCTTCGGGAGTGATGCGTCCCAGGTCACCACGGCGCTCATTTTGGTGCATCTTCTCTCACAGAGAGAAGACGAGTGGGAGCAGTGGGGAGCAGTGAGTTATCTCCCACGTTACAGAAGGAAAGGAGGGCCCTGATGGAGAGCGATGGGTTTTTCTGTGACCAAACGGAGGTGGGACGAAATATATGCAACGAGACCTCGTCCTGCGGGGAGACGGAGGCACATCAGAACAAGAGAGTGGAAAATGGTGATTTTATTCCATCTGAGCCATTCTATGAGCATGAACTGGGACTCAGTGCAGTGCATCAGAGCCGCATTCAGTCACGAAACCTACATGAAGTTGGCTCTCTTTAGGATCCCCCCTCTCCCAAGTGTCAGACGTGGCAGCAGTTCCTCTCATCTGAGGACAGACAGCGCTTTCCCAGCTGATCTTCCTTTAATCTCCCTAAAACGAGACCGACCCCACCAAAAGCGCATCCCAACCTCAAACCCAGTGGACTCAGAGCTCTCCCTTTTCCACGAAGCCCTCCGGGTGTCCACGGCCGAGGTTTCTGGTCTCGCTGTCGTCGTGGATGTTGCTCGCTGCCCTCACGGCGGCTTTCATGGAGGTGTCAATCCACGCGTGAGGTTGGGCAGCGTGCTCTCCTGCAAAGTGCACCCTCCCCTCGTGCTCAAAGAGCGCCCGGGAGTAATCGGTGAACTGATACGGCGTGAAGGCGGCGAACGCTCCCAGGGAATGCCTGTCCAGCTGCCACTTCTGTATCACGTAGCGGTCGCAGGTGTACTGCAGGTAACTCTTGCTCACCTGGTGGATGTCGGCCAAGTCTTGGAGAACCACGTCCAGGTATTTCTCGTCCGCCAGAGGCATGAGGAACTCGGCGTCATCGTTCCAGGTGTACGAGGCCAAGATGACCCCGACCCCGCTGGAGAAGTTGTGGCTGGGGTAGTAGATAAACCTGGAGGGGCGGTCGGTGATGGATTGCCCTCCTTGGATGCCGTCCTTCTCCCAGAACTTCTCCGTGCACGCCAGAGCGATTTTGGAAGCGCTCGCGTAGTGGATGGAGCGGAGAGCGTCGTTCTTGGTGGGGGAGAGCGGCGGGAAGAACTGGATGTGCCTCGTGGCTTTGGCCGAGGACGTGACGAGGACGTAATCTGCGGTCGCTATGCTCGGGGCGAGGGTGTCCGGGGCACGGTAGAACACCCGGACTTTCCCTCCCTTCGTCATGATTTTTTCCACCGTGCAGTTGAACTTGACGACGCCCGGCAGCGCTTTGTGGAAGGCTTTGGGCAGCTGGTCGAAACCTCCCGTGATTTCGTCGAAGCTGGAAGGGAGAAGAAGGAGGTGGGGGGGGAAAGGGTTGGGTTTTGATGAGAGCAGGACTTCTCTTAGAGGTCTGAACTGTAAGATCTCTCCTGCAGAGATCAGTGACCCTTCAAGAAAAGATAACCCATTCAGATATTGAAACGACACTAAAATTTCCCTTCTTGTAGAGCGGCACGAAGCGAGGTTACCTCCTGCAGGAAACACCTTTCCTCTCCCCATGAGAGACCGCCTCTTACCTCTCCCCGTTGGAGAAGATATCAAAATCCCACAGCGAGGCGAGGAAGGACAGATAAAAGCCCGAGTCCTCGTTCAGCAAGTCGCCGATCATCTGTACAGCTCCTCGGCTCAGGTTTCCGACTTTGATCAAATACTCCTAGGGAAGGTGAGAAGTCACAGCCCGGAGTCATTACCTCGGTGCACGGACCGACCCCAAGCCAAAATTCAGGTCCTGATCTGCTCGGATCTCTCGGATTTCAGCTCCGTGTGGATCAGTGCCTCCTCCGATTCAGGTGGAGCGAATTGGGGATTTTTGACCCGCAGTGCCCCTCCCAGCCAGCTGCATCGCACCGAATCTCCCTTTACCTTGGTGGAGAAGGAGTCGTGCTTCGCCAGATACTCCTTGCAGTCCATGGTCTGGAACTCCTTGAAAGCCTGGAGGGGAAACACTGATGGAGTCGAGGGGGCAGAAGAAGAAAAAGAGCGTTTCCCAAAGAAATTCTGTTCCGTTGGGATTCATGGGGGCACTCCGTGGTGGGGTTCGGCCACGGGCTGAGCTCGCTCTGTGGGGTCGGCTTCGCGGCCACGTACCGACTGCAGCGCTTCCCTGTAGAGCTGGCTGGCACTTTTGCCCCTCTCCGAGGGGCTCAGGGTGTAATTCAGGATGTCGGGGTTCCTGTTGACTTCTGCCACTCTCGCTCGGATGCCGTTGACGAAGTACCAGGCGTTGTCGTCCGTCTGGCGGAATGGGTTGAGCTTCAGGTCGAACTGCCGGATGAACTCGCGCACCAGCCTGGAGCAGAGGAGGGGAGTGCTCGGGAACTCTCCCACATTGCTGTGAGAAGGGCGTTTTCCCTTTGGGCGCATCGGTGCACCCACGGGTGACTTTGGCACTGAAGGACAGTCCCAGCCCGGCGGTGTTGGTGCTCCTATTGATGGCTTTGGCTTTTCAGTGTGGGTTGGGGGTATTTTAGGCACTGCTATCTCTGTATTTTTTTGATGCTTGAGAGGTGTTCTGCCTCAGCACAGCAGTCACGGGGAAAGGAGACCTAAGAGGACATAACGGGGACCAAGAGCTAACCAGCTCTCAGAACACAGAATTGGTCGGGTTGGGAAGGACCCCACAGGGATCTGTTTCTGCTGGAGGAGGAGGAAGGTTCTGATCCCAGCCCAGGGCAATATGCTGTGTGTGGGGATGTCCCCATGGTTCCTTCCCGGAGCATTTTGGCTGATGTGTGACTCCGTCCTCTTACCAAGCCCAGGTCGGGCACCCGACTGGTGGGAACTCGCCCAACTTTTGGGGCCGTGACTTTCCCAACAGTCACCTCGAGCATGAAAGGGATATAGGACCGCAGCTCACCTGTGCTTGCTCGGCAGGCGCATGGCTCCCAGCTCCACGTACCAGTCCTGCCCCTCCTCCCGGTACGTGTTGATCCTCCCACCCACCCTATTGCTGGTTTCCAGGATGGTGACCTGAAAAGGGTACAGACGGCGGACATTTGGGTTCGGGGCACTTCCACCCGCACAGCATTTTATCACCAGCAGCGCTTATGGAGCGGGACAGGTCCTCTCCAAATGGCAGTAGTGAATGTTGACCCATAATGCTCAATATCGCCCCGAATCTCTCAGTTCCTAACCCTCTATTGAGCAGATCTCGCTGTGGGGCCAGCTGCTCTGTGAAGGATAACGCATGGATTGGAAAAGAGCAGGAGAAAGGCACCGCGATGCTCCTTGAAACCTCTCCTTGCCGAGTTTGCACCAGCACCATCTGCTTTTACCCGGTATTTTTTTACTCACATTCAATCGGGGTAACGTCTGAACGAACTGCTCTGCACACAGCTCCCGTTTACCCCTTCCTAATGCTTGTGAAAAGCGTGCCTGAGTCGGGCGGAACTCCACTTGCTTCTTCCTTCTTTCTACCAACGCCAGGCATCGATCCCCCCCAGAAATGCATCAATCCCCCCCAAATCAATGCCTTCCCTCTCCGAGCTGGAAGACCCCAGCCGTTAGGAGGCAGCCCCCCCTCGGTGCCGCCCCCCACCTTATGGCCGGCGTCCTGGAGCAGCTTGGCCGCCGTCAGCCCGCTGATCCCGGCCCCAACGATGACCACGTTGGACGGGTGGGTGGTGGGCTCCAGCCCGTGTTTGACGATGTGCAGCAGCTCGGTGTAGTCCTTGTCGTGGAGGCAGTACTCGGGGAAGCACGAGAACCTCTTGGCGCCGGCGAGCCCCAATAGGAGGAGCACTTGGAAGAGGACTAACGAGGAATGGCAATTAAACATCACAAGGAACGGAGGCAATCTGAATGAGTAAATCACTGCCTCCTCACGGTGATTGATCCCATTTTTTTTTTACCCTGGGTGGCACGATGGAGGGAGGAATACACGTTGGGATTACAAAGGGATGAGATATTTATCACCTATGATAACACACGTATCTGTGCTGTGTGAGAGAGATGAAGAGCAGCCATAGAAGTGTGAGCAGAAACCCCAGCGGGGAGTTCCTGATATTTCTGCTCTACAGAGGAACTCCCGGATTACTTTTATTTCATTTTCTGGTCTCTTTCTGGGAAAAAAAAAACCAAACCAACGTCTTTTGTGACCGCACCGTGAGTCACCCGTGCTCATGGGAAAACCTGTGCTGAAAGTCGTAGCGCACAGACTGCGGGCAAAGCCCAGAGCTGCTCCCCCAGAGGGGGTTATCTCAGAGCTGCGGGAACAGCTCCTGGCTGCCTCGCTTTCCTGGAGGTGCGAAATAATTAGAGAGCTGTAATTAGCATGGTTAATGACAGCACTGCCTCAGAAGCACGGCTGAAATTAAAGGTGTGCAGGAAAATGATGTTCATCGTCCTGATCCAACACCATCGCTGCCCTGAGCTCCACGAAGGAGCGTGTCTGGAGTGGGGCTTTGGTGGGCGTGGGCTGCGTGGGGTCTCACTGCGTCCCACCCAACGTGGGGACCCTAGAAACCTTCGGATGGTGTGGAAGACAAAGGTCTTGTTTAGAGATAGGGAAATCCATATCCCATCCAAAGAGACCTCCCCAGGAACTGTGGGATGACATGGAAGGTGAAGGAGATCCTTTCTGGAGGTCAGGAGGTCTCCATCCCGACCAACGTGATAACCCTAAATGCCCTCAGATGGCGTGGGAGACAAAGGAGATCTTTTCTGGAGGTCAGGGTCTCCACAGGAGGACAGAAATGCTTTGGGATAAGATCTTGGAGGACAGAAATGCTTTGGGAGAAGCTCTTGGAGATGTCCGATGGATTCCCACCTTCCACTAAACCTTCTTGTATCACAACCAGAGATGGAGGAACCCCAAACGTGATCCAAGGAGGTGTCCCCACAAAGACCCCCGGGGAACACACGCATCCCACCCTCCACCGTCACGAAGGACGTTCCCCACTGCCCAAGAAGGATCATGGAACAGAGCAGCTCGATGAAAAGGAGGAAAAGCTCTGCAGAAAAGGAGGAAAAAAAGAGAGCAGTAGAGTGGAGAACCACTCACCCATCACAGCCATGGTTGCAGTTGGCAGATGACTCCTCCGCCGAGATTAGTTTCCATTTTATACCCTGGCTTAAGAGAGAAAAAAAAACGTCCATCCCGGAAGAAAGTGGAGTATGTCACAAGAAGGGGAAGTGGCAGCTGAGTACACATTGGGTTCTTTTGTCTTTGCTTTTACTGATGCTATTTTTTTTACTCACTGCTGTCACCTCCTTTGGCCATGAGACATCGCTCTGTGAGACGTTGCCATCAGGAGGCACCGAAGGCGGCCTCGCCCTCCTGCAGGACGAGCAGGAAGCATGGAGGAGAGTGCAAACCCATCCCAAACGTCCCTTCTGCTCATGAGAATGGCATCTCCAGCTGGAAATCCATCCCAAATATCCCTTCTGGTGACGATGGTGGCATCTCCAGGAGGGAATCCATCCCAAATATCCCTTCTAATGATGATGGTGGCATCTCCAGGTGGAAATCCATCCACCGCACGCTCAGCTATTCCATCATTGGGGTTGTGTTGGTCCTCCCTTTGTTCGGCATCGAGGGAACCCCGAGATGTGTTCACCCCAACGTCCAAAGCGGAGTGGCAGAGCTCTGTGCAGATGGGGCACCCACCGGACCCCCACGGAGCGGTCAATGGGGCACTTCGTGGTGTCTCCATGAGCACACATCGCTCGTGACACCTTGACTGGATATCTCCCTCAAATTAATAACGATAAACCAGAACAGACAGCACCTCCCCTCCAAAACCCATCCTTTCTGTGCTTTCCCTTCTGTCCGAAGTCTGATTTCAATGGTATTTATTCTTTTCTTTTTCTGCCTCCTTTCAGTACCTCTTTTTCAGTGCCTCTTTTTCAGTTCTTTTACCGAAACGTTGAAGATTTCCCACACTGCTGTGACCGTCCGCCGCAGTGCGCGTGGTCACGAAGCAGAAGGAGAACTTGGGAGAGCACGGATGCCCTCGAGGTGATCGTCGGCCCCACACATCAGCGCTGTGGTTTAATTAATGCCCCAGCAGTGGGCTCTGCAGAACCACGGGGTGAGGGCAGGTTGCCGGGGACCCCTTCTTTTGAGGAACTCTTTGGTTGAAGCGGTCACGTAGCTGTGGGGTTTCTGCTTCGCTGAATCGAGGGGGTCCCCAAGTCCTCAGAGCTGTTGGGGTACGGAAGGACCTTGAGCCCACCCCAACCTCCCCGTGGGTCGGGTCAGCACCAGCAGACCGCGTTCCCAAAATCCCACCCGTGGCCTCCAGCCCCCCCACTTTGCTGGGGCTTCTGCAGGGCACGTAAGCACGCGGGTTTCACAATGCTCCCCACGATGGGTGTTCCTGGAAGAAGCCGGGCTGTGGGATTTCCCTGCAGTGCAATGGGTGATGAGAGCTCTTCCTGGGCCGCTCATGGGGCGCGTCCTGCTCCCCAGCACGCTGCCCGCGCTCCCCTCCCGTTCCCATCACAACCAGCTGCTGGCTGCCCACGGATAACTGCGTTTAGGGGAAACTCAAAGCGTGATTTCCCCCTCCCCGTTTCTTGCTGCCTCGTGGGCTTCAGCCGCCGTTCAACCAAACCCCATCGCCTCTCCCCGATGTCCAACCCGAACCCTCTGCGCCAACCGCTGTTGATTTGGTCGGGATGTTTTGTTTCCTTGCAGCCTGATCCCTCAGCATCCTCAACAAAATCCGGGGTGCTTTGGGATGGGACGGAGGAACAGATCCTGGGAGGGCGGTTTGTTTGGGTAAGGCAGAGATCAGCGCGTGTCGTCACACGTCGCTCCGCAATCCGTCTCCGCTGATGGCTTAATTGTCCGGGCAGAAGCCAGGATGAATTACAAAACCCGTTCTTCCCGTGCTCCTTCTGCTTCCGTGAGGGTTCCTGGAAGCGCAGTTCCCACCTGAATGAAGCGCATTGCGACACTCAGTGCCGGGGGTGGGGGTGGGGGTGGGGGTCTGCTCGGGGCTCCCCTCCCCCAGCCCCGCTCAGAGCTCTTCGTGGTGGGGAACCGAGGAGTGATGCGAAAAGAAGGGGGGAAAGCTGTTAAAAATAATAAAAGTGGGAATGGTTTCTTTCCGTTGTGGCCGTTTCCCGTTCCCCATTGCAGCTCTGGGGCGGAAGATCCACCCGAAGTCCGCATGGGGAATGGGGGGGAGCGCTGCGACGGAGTGGGGGTCCGTGAGGGGCGAAGATGTGGGAGCGTGGGGTGGGTCTGGGTGGAAAAGAAGGGGAATTGGGGGGAACGTGGGGGAATTGGGGAGAATTTGGGGGATCTTGAGTGAATTTGGATGACTTTGGGTGAAAAAGAAGGGAGAATTTGGGGGAACTTGGGGGAACTTGAGTGAGTTTTGGTGATTTGGTTGAGTTAGGATGACTTAGAGTGAATTTGGGCAAATTAAGATGAGTTACGATGACTTAGGGTGAATTGGAATACACACAGATCAACTGGAAGGGCAAATTAATTTGGATTAATTGGGATAAATGAGGACAGAGGTTGGGCTGCAGTCACAGTGCTCTTTGGGTTGAGGTCGTGCGATTACAGCCAACGAAACCTCAACATTTTGAGTTCGGGGTTTTCTTCTCGTTCCCATTGTTCCGCCGTGTCATTAGCAGACAATAAATTATGTTAATGAGCCCTTTGCCAGGCCTGCTTGGGCCGTGGCAGTAATTAATGAGCAATCTCAGTGATGAAAATAGGCTCAGCCCCTCTGGAGCCGATTTGGCCACGGGCATAATTGGGCGGACACATTAACGAAGTAGCGTCATCGTTAATGCTCGGGGTGACAGAGCCGGGATCTCTGGTGGACGCAGATGAGGACATCTGTTCCAGTCCGAAGGATTTGCTCCGCTTCCATTTCCTCCTCACCCCAAACTCGCCCATGATTTCCCTCATAAGGTGGAGTTCGGGTTAATTGCAGGGCGGACCCAAAGGAGCGGGGGGGCACTGGGGGAGCCCCAAAGGAATGGGGGGTACTGGGGGAGCCCCAAAGGAGTGGGGGGCACTGGGGGAACCCCAAAGGAATGGGGACATTGGGGGAACCCCAAAGGAGTGGGGGGCACTGGGGGAGCCCCAAAGGAGTGGGGGGCACTGGGGGAGCCCCAAAGGAATGGGGACATTGGGGGAACCCCAAAGGAGTGGGGGGCTCTGGGGGAACCCCAAAGGAGTGGGGGGCACTGGGGGAGCCCCAAAGGAGTGGGGGGCACTGGGGGAACCCCAAAGGAATGGGGGCACTGGGGGAACCCCAAAGGAATGGGGGCACTGGGGGAGCCCCAAAGGAGTGGGGGGCACTGGGGGAACCCCAGTAACCCCATTGGGCGTTGTGATGTGTTGGGGGGTATTTCTCCTTTGGCCAATTGTAGGGCTCCTCATTTGCATGCTAATTTGCATAAAGGGGGGGGGCAGGGAATCCCGTTGGATTTTGGGGTCTGGATAACGGAGCTGTGTCTGCAGGGGGAAGGAAGACCCCAAGAGGGAGGGAAGGAGACCCCGGCAAAGGGGAGGACCCCAGAGCAGGAGGGGGGGAAGACTCAAAGCGGGAGACCCCAAACCATGAGGGGAAAACCCAAAGAGGGGCACAGAAAGGGGGTCCCCCAAACCCCCCTTTGAAAACAGCGCTGTGGCACCGCACAAAATGCAGAGTCCGCAGCGCTCTGCGGTCTCCGTGGGTTGATTGTCGTTAATTATTTCGCCTCGGGTCGGATTTAATCGGTTTAGGAGCTGAGGGCATTTTGTATGGGGGAAATGAAGGGTTCCTGCGGCTGGAAGGTGATGGGGCCGCGAACGTGCGTGGGGCAGCTGGGCGGGGGAATGACTCACCCGCCCGAATGGCTTTCACGGGTGGATCCGCTTCGAAAGAGAAAAGAGATGAAAGAAAGAAAAGATTTCGGGTGGAGTTCCGTTGGAAAAAGAGTTTCCCTGACCGGGAATCGAACCCGGGCCGCGGCGGTGAGAGCGCCGAATCCTGACCACTAGACCACCAGGGAACGGCCGCGTGGGGTCACCTGGGGGCGGCCCACGCGTGACCCCATCGTGGGGGGGATTCATTCACCCCCGGGGGGCACTGCGCAGCTCCCGTGGGGTCAGCGTGTCCCCGCTGTGCCCTTCGTGCCCCACGCGTGGGTGCACTTTGCAAAGGGGTTTCATGTGTATATATTTATATGGGGGGGGGGGGGGGGGAATGCGTCTTTTTCCCCCAAATCGGCGCTCCTCGAACGGCCCAAAAGGGTCGGAGTGGGAAAGAAGAAATAAAAGGGGTCGTGTCAGGAGTGGGATTTGAACCCACGCCTCCATTCGGAGACCAGAAATCCCCACGGGAAGGAGCTGCCTTGAGTCTGGCGCCTTAGACCACTCGGCCATCCTGACAGCCGCGGGCCTTCCTCCCCCTCCTCATCCTCACTCATTAACCCTCATTAGCGGGGGGGGGGGAGGGGGTTGGGTGGGGTAATTAAGGGGCGGCCAATGGGAGAGGGGAAGAAATGAGGAGGAGAAGAGAGAGAGGAGGAGGAGAGGAGGAGGAGGAGGAGGAGGAAGAGGAAGAGGAAGGAGGAGGTCTTCGATGGAGCAGAGGATGGGTCTGGGAACCCCAGACACTGAGGTATAGGGAACCCCAAGGGTTGAGGTGTAGGGGACCCCAAAGGTTGAGGTGCAGGGTGGGCGTCCCAGGGCTCGAGAAGCCCCGGGTGGGGCTGAGCGTGAGCGCGGTCCCGCGTGGGGGTGGAAGGGGCTGTGGGGTCGGGTCGCCTCTAGAGGGCTCCGGGTGATCCTCCGCCCGGATCCCGCAGCAAAGCTTCCGGAGCGGCTCCGCCTTCCCCTCCATTGCGGGTTCTGTGGGGGGGGATCCGCGCCCCCGATGCGCTGTGTGCCCCTCCCCCCCCCGCCCCACGCGCCCCATAGGATGCGTTTTCCCGACGTATGGATTTAACCGCAGGTACAGCGGGGGGGGGGAACTGCAACGCGCCGCGTTCTGGGGTCGTCCCTCCCCCTCTCGTGGGGCGGGGAATGGGGTCAGGATGTGGGCAGGTGGGGAAATGGGGGAAGAACGGTGGGAGAGGGTGGGAAACGGGCGGCTTTGGGGACACCGCCGCCTCTCAGCCCCCCCCACCCCCTCCCCCCCCCATCCCCTTTGCAGCAAACGCTCCGATTTGTTGCGTTTTCCCCCCCCCAGAACGCGGCTGGTGGGGTCCCCCCCCATGTCCCGACCCTAAAGCGGAGTCGGGGTTCATCCTGGGGCGGAGGAGAAACGCTCCCCCAAACGCACACGCACGCAGACGAGACCGTAACTCTCGGCCCCGACGTTGGGGTGACTTCCCCCCCTTTTAGGGCTTTCCCTTCCCCGCAGGGGATGCTGTAGGGCCGCCCCCTGCCCGCATGGAGCCCTTTGTGCTGCTGGACCCGCGGCAGAGAGCGCTGTACCGGGACGTGATGCACGAGAGCTACGAGACGCTGATGTCCCTCGGTAACCCCAAATCCCCTTCATCACCCCCAGCCGCCCCGCGTCGCCTCCTTTCTACCTCCTTCCTCCCCATAAGGAAAGGGGCGCGGGGGGAGGAGGAGGAGGAGGAAGGCTGGGGTGCTGCGGGGTCCCCCCCTGCCACCCCGCATCCCCTGGGTACCACATCCGCTGCGGTTTTTTGGGGGGGGGGGGGCTGATCCTGCTCCGTTTTCACCCATTCCCCCCCACATCTCCCGCAGCTCAGGGCTTGGTGAGCGACAAGGAGGGGGAGGAGGGGGACCCCCAGCTGCCCCATAACCCGGCGCGGGACCGCTCCGTGGGGTCCATCAGACGGAAAGCGAAGCGTCCCGACAGAGCCGTCCCCCTGGGGGCCGCGCAGCCGCCCCGCAGCGCCCCGACCCCAAACCCCAGCGGCTCGAAGCCGGCCCGGGATCGCCCGTTCCGTTGCTCCGACTGCGGCAAATCCTTCCCGTGGGCATCGCACCTGGAGCGGCACCGCCGCGTGCACACCGGGGAGCGGCCCTACAGCTGCCCCGAGTGCGGCGAATCCTACAGCCAAAGCTCCCACCTCCTCCAGCACCGCCGCACCCACTCCGGCGACCGTCCCCAGCGCCGCAACGACGGCGTCCCCGGCGAAAAACCGCACCGCTGCGGGGACTGCGGGAAGGGCTTCGTTTGGGCGTCCCACCTGGAGCGGCACCGCCGCGTGCACACCGGCGAGAAGCCCTACGAGTGCCCCGAGTGCGGCGAAGCCTTCAGCCAGGGCTCGCACCTCGCCAAGCACCGCCGCGCCCACGGAGCGGAGCGGCCGCAGCGCTGCGGGAAACGCTTCCCCCAAAGCGCCGAGCTCGCCCGGCACCGCCGCACCCACGCGGGGGGGAAAGCGTTCCGCGCCGCGCCGGCGCTGCTGCGGCGCCCGCGGTGCCACCGGAGCGAGCGCGGCCACCGCTGCGGGGACTGCGGGAAGGGTTTCGCGTGGGCATCGCACCTGCAGCGGCACCGCCGCGTGCACACCGGCGAGCGGCCGTTCCCGTGCGGGCTGTGCGGGGAACGCTTCTCGCAGAAAGCGCACCTGGTGCAGCACGGCAAGACGCACTGCCCCGACCGGCCCTACAAGTGCGGGGAGTGCGGGAAGCGCTTCGAGGACGCCCCGCTTTTCCTCGCCCACCGGCGCGGGCACGCCGCCCTCAAGAGCTTCACGTGCGGGGACTGCGGGAAGGGCTTCTCGTGGGCATCCCACCTGGAGCGGCACCGCCGCGTGCACACCGGGGAGAAGCCCTACGAGTGCCCCGAGTGCGGCGAAGCCTTCAGCCAGGGCTCGCACCTCGCCAAGCACCGCCGTGCCCACGGCCCCAGGGCGCCCGCGCTCCCCGTGGAGGAGACGGCTGCGGGGGAAGGAGCACTCCACGCGGCCCCGGTGCGATGCGGGGAGGACCAGAGCCCGCGGCGGTGACGATGAGCTCGGCCGGGTGCGGGGCGGGGACTGCGCACAGCAGTGTTTTGGGGACCCCCCCCCCCACTTACCGGGATGGATGGGGCCACGGAGACCCCCACCCAAGGTGGGATGGATGGGGACGCGAAGAACCCTCCCAAGCCGAGATGGATGGTGGCACAAAGACCTCCCCCTGCCAGGATGAATGGGGGCATAAAGACCCCAAGCCAGGAAGGATGGGGGCACAGAGACCAACCCCCCCAGCTGGGATGGATGGGGACACAGAGACCAACCCCCCCCAGGCCAGGATGTATGGGGGGCATGGAGACCCCCCCTGCAGGGATGCTGATGCCGTGGGGTGGGGGTGATAACCCCAAAACCCCGCGATGTGCGGCTGTCGGGGCGGCTCTTTGGGGGGAGAAGGGGGGGGAGAAGGAAGCGCGGTGAATAAAAGGAGCGCTGCACCCCACAGACACCGGATTTGGGGCTCCTGGGGTGGTATCCCCAAAGTGGGGACACGCATGGGTCTGGCGGGATGGGCGTGGGGACGCATCCTATGGGGCGGGAGCTGGGTGTGCTGGGGAAGCTGTGCCCCCACTGTGGGTTCATCGGACGGAAAGATGCACAAAAAAGGGTCATTTTGGTGAAGGATTCTTTATTGGAGTACCGCCCCATCAGCCCAAACCCGTCCCAGCAGTGCTGGGGGGATCTGGGGGGTCCCCGGGGGGGTTTCATCCCCACGATCCTCCTCCCTTCCCCCATGTGAACCCGTGCACCCGCCATCCCCCCACTGCAGCGCGTCCCCAAAGACACGGGGCCCCCTCTGAGCCCCCCAAACCCCGACCCCTGGATCTGTGGGGCGGCAGCGGTGCCTGAGGCTCTCACGGGGCGGGGGAGGAAGGCTGCGGGGAAGGAGGACGGGGTGCCTGCGTGCCCCACTCGTGTTGGGGGCAGCGGGGCCGCTGCTCAGCGTGGCCACGCTGGTGTCGGTTGCGGTGCGAGCTGCGCCCGAAGCATTTCCCGCAGTGGGCACAGGAATAGGGTTTCTCTCCCGTATGGGTGAGCCGGTGCCGGTCGTAATGGGAACTCCAGGCGAAGCCCTTCCCGCACAGCCCGCACTCGAAGGGGTTCTCCCCGCGGTGGAGCCGCCGGTGCCGCTCCAAATGGGCCGAGGTCCGGAAGGCTTTGCCGCAGTCGGGGCACGGATGGGGCGCGGGGCTCTTCCCGCACGGGGACGGCTCGGTGTGGGGATCCCGGGGTGGGTCGGGGTGGGTTTGTGGGCGTTTGGTCCTCCGTTGGAAGCGGTGTTTGCAGCCGGGACGCACGTGGGGCCGCTCCGTGGGGTGGGAGCAGCGGCGTGCGAGCGGATCGGAGCTCTGCGGGGCGGATGTGCCGCGATGTTCGTGTGGGTTTGGGGTGAGGGGGGGCCCATCCTCACCCCCGGTTGGTTTTGGGGTGATGGAGGGCTCATCTTCATCCTCAAATGGGAATGTTGGGGTGATGGAGGTCCCATCCCCACCCCCGGTTGGTGTTGGGGTGATGGAGGGGCCATCCTCACCCCTCATTGATGACATTGGGGTGGTGGAGGGGCCATCCTCAGATGGGAAATTTGGGGTGACGGGGGGCCCAGCCCCAGTCGGTGACCTTGGGGTGGTGGAGGGCCCATCCTCATCCTCAGTTGGTGACGCTGGGGCAATGGAAGGCTCATCCTCAGCCCCAGTTGACGTTGGGGCGATGGGGGGCCCATCCTCGCCCCCCGTTGGTGACGTCTGCGTCCCCTTATGCTTGAAGCGCTGCGGGTCCGTCTGGTGGTTGAGCCTCTTCCCACACTCAGCGCACTTTCGGGGTGGAGGAGGGGGGTCCCCATCCTCCCCCCCCCCCTCCTCCTCCTCCTCGTCCACCATCGCGTGGGTGCGCATGTGGCGGTCGAGGTGCGAGCTCCACGCGAACGCCCGCCCGCATTCCCGGCACTCGAAGGGTTTCTCCCCGGTGTGGACGCGCCGATGCCGCTCCAGGTGGGAACTCCACGCGAAAGCCTTCCCGCAGACCCCACACTCGTAGGGCTTCCCACCCCGATGGCTCTTCTGGTGCCGCCCCAGAGCGGCCGCGTCGGCGAAGCTCCGTCCGCATTGGGGGCAGCGGTTGGGTTTCCCCGCGCCGTGGGTGCGTCGGTGGGTGAGCAGCGAGGAGCTGACGCTGAAGCGGCGGCCGCAGTCGGGGCAGCCGTAGGGCCGCTCCCCCGTGTGCACCCGCTGGTGGATGGTGAGGTCGGAGCGCTGGATGAAGGCTTTGCCGCAGTGGGGGCACTCGTGGGGGCGGTCGCCGGAGTGGATCTTCTGGTGCTTGGCCAGCGCCGATCTGTGGCTGAAGCTCTTCCCGCATTGGCCGCAGGCGCTGCGGGGTGGGGGGATGCGGTGCTGCGGCGTTTCCCCGCTCCTCCCCTCCGTAGGGCCGCGCGGAGGACCCCCGTGGGGCCGTGGGGGTGTGGAGGACCCCCCGGTCGCTTTGGGGTCTTCTCGGGGGGGTTCCTGCCCCGCTCCGGCAGCTGTGGGGCAGAGAGAGGGGGGGGGATGGGGTGAGGACCCACACGAGGCCAAAAAGCCCACAGTGATGGAGGGGTGGAGTGGGGCTCACCTCCCCGCGGGGTGTCCTTGGGGACGTGGAGATCCAGGGCCGGGGGATCGTCTCCCGTGGGTTTGGAAATGGGGAATTCTGGAAAGGAAACAATGAGAGGGGAATAAGATGGGCCAGGAGGTTGTGCCCCCCACCCCCCGACCCCACTGCGTCAGATGAAGGGACCCAGAGCATCAGACCCAGCACAAAGCCCCAAACGTGCCCCGTTATTTGGAAGGGGGAGAGCTGGGAGGACCCCATTTCCCATCGGATAAAACAGAGAGATCCTCTCTCCCTTCCTGAGGGAGTCAAATCGAAATCGGGGCCGGGGGGGGGATCCCCTAAAGATGGAGATGGGCACAGTGGGATTCCCCCACAGATGGGGGCTCCCCAAAGGTTGGGAGCGTGGGAATGGGGGGAGGAACGGAGGATTTGGGGTCGGCGTTACCGAGGGACATCAGCGTCTCGTAGCTCTCGTGCATCACGTCCCGGTACAGCGCTCTCTGCCGTGGGTCCAGCAGCACATAGGGCTCCATGGTGCCCCACAGCGAGGGGGACGCGCTCCGGGTACCTGGGAATAGGGTCCAGTCAGCCAACCCAGACCCCTGTGCTCCTCCACGGGCTCCTTCCCCACCCCACGGGGGTTCCTGTCCCAAACTCTCCAGAAATTGCCCCCAAATCCCCACCCCCCACCCCACAAAGGGCAGAAATCCCAATTATCCCCCACCCCCTCACCCCACAAAGGGCAGAAATCCCACCATTATCCCACCCCCCACCCCAAAAAGGACATAAATCCCAATTATCCCACCCCACAAAGGGCATAAATCCCACTATTATCCCCCACCCCCCCCACCCCGCAAAGGGCAGAAATCCCACCATTATCCCCCACCCCACAAAGAGCAGAAATAATCAGATAAGAAAGGGTTTGGGGCCGGACTCACCGATCTGGGGACCAAAGGGGCGATTTGGGGCTCACGACACCGATCCCGGTGATGTTTTTGCTCCTTCGCCACTCATCCCCTTCCCCTCATTTTCCTGCTCGGATCAAAGCGACCAAAGGGGGATCGTCCCCACCCCATAAAGCAGAACAATGGGAAGGACGGACCGACGGACAGGGGGCTTTTTCTGGTCGGGTTTTGGGGGGGTTTTAAAGGGGGAAGGACGGGCAGAGGGGCAGAAGGACAGTGGGGATGGATTTTTGTGTCGGGTTTTGGGGTTTTAAAGGGGAAGGGACAGCGGGGATGGATTTTTGTGTCGGGTTTCGGGGTTTTAAAGGGGAAGGGACAGCGGGGATGGATTTTTGTGTCGGGTTTGGGGTTTTTAAAGGGGGAAGGACGGACGGAGGGGCAGAAGGACAATGGGGATGGCTTTTTCTGTCGGGTTTTGGGGTTTTTAATGGGGACGGAGAGCGGAGATGGTGGCGTAGAGGGGGAGGAAGGGCTGGGGATGGGGATGGGGCCGTGTGAAGGCGCTTTGGGGACCGGGGACCCCATTACCTGCGCCGTGCCGTGCGGGAAGCGCCGGGGGCAGCGCCCGGAGGAGCCCCATTTGGATGTTGGGAGGAAAAAAACGACCCCAAATCCGCCTTTTTTCGCCCCAAAACGCAGCGCAGAGGACCGCGCGAGGGGTCCGACCCCTCCGGCAGAGCAGGAGATGGAAGAGTTAAATTGGGAAAATAAAGGGGGAGTGATGGAGGGGGGGGGGGGGGGGGGGGGGGGATGGAGAAAGGGAAAAGGAGGAGGAAAGAGCTCCGCTGATCGCCGCAGCCCTCTGGCGGCTGTAGGGGGCACAGGGGGGTACACCCCGGCTCAGAAAGACCCTCCTTGCACTTTTCTGGGGGGGGCACAGGGCCACGAAAAGCATCCGAAAGGAGGAAGCGGGGATTTTTAGGGCGCTTTATTGGGGGGCGGACGGAGGGGCAGCGATCCCACGGAGGAGGGGCTGCGTTTGGGGGACAGTGCGGTGTTCTCAGCCCCCACTCGTGGCAGGCAGCAGGGAGGGCACAGCGGATGCGTTTAAGAGCCCTCGGACGGTTTTGAGGGTCTGAAAATGGACCGAAAATGGTCCCCCCCCCCCCCCGGGTCCGGCGGAGCATCCCGCATCGCTACGGGCTGCCCTGAACCAAGATGGCCGCCGCGGCTTCATCCTCCCGAGGCCATCTTGAGCCAGGCTGCCCTGGGGGGGGGGAGGGGGGGAGTTGGGGGGGGGGCAGCGGCCATCTCGCCCCACTTCGCCCCGAACGCTTCGCAGTGGTGGGGGGCGGGGGGGACATCTTCTCCCCGTGCGGTGCTTGAAGCCGGAGCCGCCATTTTGGAAGCGGGCGCTCCCCCCCCACGGAGGAACGAGAGATTTGGGGGACGGAACGGGGCGTGAATTTGGGGTCCCCCCGCCAGGACCTCCCCCAGCGCTGCAGAGCTCGGCGCTTTTTTCCACGGGAACAGATGCGAGGCGAGCTGACCCACGGCACAAAGGGACCCGTTCCCACCCACTCGTGATCGTGGAGAAGGGGACCCCCCCCCCTCCACCCCTCCTTTATCTGCAGTACCCAAACCCTGTTAGGACCCACGCACCCCCCCCTCCATTCCTCCTTTATTGGCAGTACACAGACCCCACTAGGACCCACGCAGCCCCACACAACCCCACGCTGCCCCCACGCGCCGACACCGCGCATGCGCACAGCCCCCCCCGCCACCCCCTCCCCCTCCCTCACCCGAAGCGCCGGGCGGCACCGCGCACGCGCGTGCCCGCCCCCTCCCCGCACCGCGCATGCGCGGCGCCCCTCTTCCCGGCGCGCAGGGCGCGGCCCCGCCCCTTCCGGCCGTCACTCGGCGCGGCGGCGCGGAGCGGTGCGGACGGATCCGCGGAGCTCCGCGCGGCCATGGAGGCCCCGCCCGCCCCGCCCGCCGCCCCGCCCGCCCCGTGCAGCGCGGCGCGGAGCCTGCAGGACGAGCTCACCTGCCCGGTTTTGCCTCGAGTACTTCACCGACCCGGTGCTGGTGGCGGAATGCGGCCACAACTTCTGCCGGGCCTGCGTGACGCAGTGCTGGGAGGACTCCGCGCGGCGGCTGTGCTGCCCGCAGTGCCGGGAGCCCGTCCCGCAGCGGCTCTTCCGCCCCAACCGCTCCCTCGGGAACATCGTGCACATCGTCCGCCAGCTCGGGCTGCCCCCCGGGCCCGCCGATCCCCCCCCGGGCCCTCCTCCGGCCCCCGCTCCGCCCCTCCCCGCCGCCGCCGCCGCTCCTCCGGCCCCGCCGGGCCCTCCCCGGTGCCCCCGGCACGGCGAACCGCTGCGGCTCTTCTGCGTCCAGGACCGGAGAGCGGTGTGCGTCGTGTGCCACCTGTCCCGGGAGCACCGCGGCCACACCGTGCTGCCCGCCGAGGAGGCGGCCCACGCGGCGGAGGTGAGCGGGGAATTGGGGGGGGGATGGAAGTGGGGCTGTCGGGACCCCCCCGTCGGGGATTTGGGGGACGAGGGGTGCGACTGCAGGACGCGGTAGGGGGGCTCCCCCCATCCCAGGGGACTTAGAGAAGGGGGGGGTACAGCGGGGGAGGGGAGCACCCCCTTCCTTGGGTGCAATTTGGGGTGGGGGTGCGGTGCAGGAGCCCCCGACCCCCGGTAATGGTGCAGTAAGGGGTGGGGGGGTGCGGTGGGGGAGCCCCCTTTGTGCAGTGCAGTGGGAGAACCCCACACTCCAGTGAGGGGGAGGTGCTGCTCGCCCTCACTTTTGTGCAGCTGTAGACCCTGAATTTCTCCTCTTCACTGCCCCCCCATTGTGGAACTCGCTGTGATGTCTCTGCACCAGGCTCTGTGCTTCTGTTTCCCTTTTTTCCTACACCCAGCACCGAACTGCTCAGCCTCAGGGGGTGGATTTTGCCCCTCTTACGCCCCGAGCTGAGGGTTTTGGGTAACAGGGACACAGGGCTCGGAGCTCTGCACCCCCTTTGGGTTGATGGTGTCTTCTTGCTGTGCAGCCAATGATGTTTAGCAGTTCTGGGAGGTCATCGCCCCCTGGCACCCCCGATCCTAAATGCCTTCTGCTTCCAGGAGGTGCCCCAGGAGCACCTGAGCTCCCTGAGGAAAGGCCGTGAAGAGGCAAAAGCTGAGAGGCAGAGGCAGAGCGAGGACCTTCTGGTGAGTGCAGGGGGATGGGGGGCTCCCCCTTACCCCTTCCAGCCCTGCCCCAAATTCCCCCCAAATTCCACGGGAGCGCCGATCTCACGCGGCCCTCCCCTCTGAACTTCAACAGAAGCAGACTGAAGTGGAGAGGCAGAAAATCGTGGCCGAGTGCAAGGAGCTGCGGGGCTTCCTGGAGGAGAAGGAGCAGCTCCTGCTGTCCCGCCTCGAGGAACTGGACAGGGACATCGTGAAGAGGAGAGATGAGAGCGTCTCGAGGCTCTCGGAGGAGATCGCCCAGCTGGACAAGCTGCTGGGGGAGCACGGGGGGGGAGAACGGGAACGCGGGCCGGACAGGTGAGGATGGGACAGGTGAGGATGGGACAGGTGAGGATGGGGCCACGGCTTCCAGTGGGGGTGGGCTGGTGGTTCCCAGAGCCCCTCCCAGTTCCTGTTGCACTGGGATCTGTTAACTCCACGCTGGGAGCAGGACTGGCTGCAGGGCTGCTGGGTTTCCCCCCCAAATTCAGCACAGCTCTGGGGATAAAACGACGCAGAAGCACAGAGCTCCTTTGTCCCCTATGGGTGCCAGGGACTGAGAAGCATCTGAAGCATTTACCCTGAAGCACTGTTGCTCTGAGCCCTGAGTCTCACTGCCTTCGTGGCAGCCATCCGTTTTTCTCCCTGTTTAAGATCTTGCAGTCCTGGCAGCTCGATGGGCAATCATCAGTTTTGTTTTATTTATTTGTTTGAATTAAAAATGTTTTTCCCACCCTGGAAATAAGAGAGAGCCACACACCCAAATTCTGCCACTGAAACTGAGCTGAGAGCTGCTCCCCTCAGTACTTCTGGGGAGGGTTTGGGGGATCTGGGGACTAACGGATGCTGCTTTTCCTCTCTGCAGGCTCTCACCACGGCTGGAAGCAGGTGAGCAAACTGGGTCCTTACTGGGGTCACTGGGAGGCTCAGCCTGGGGGGGGGGAACACAGAGAGGGGAATAATCAGCCCCAGAGCGGGGGGGATCCCTTCTCTGTGCGCTGGGTTTGTTCCACGGGGTGATGCTAATGCTGCTTTCTCCTCCCCAGCTTTGAGAGCTGGATGTTCTGCAAGCCGGAGGCCGGCTTCGCCGAGCTGGAGAAGAAACTCAAGAGCTTCTCCAGAAGAGCGCAGTGCTGAAGGAAGTCCTGCTGGAGTTCAAAGGTGAGTGCTGGGAAGTCCTCCAGCGTGGGTGCCCGGAGAGCCCAGCTCCTCCAGTTTGCGTGCTCAGAGACCTGAATTTCTCTTTCTTACTCCCCCAGAGAACCTTCGGTTTGAGCTGGAGAACGATACAGGTGAGGGCTGCTGTTTTTTTGGAGGGGGGTCAGCCTTCATTTTTCCCCTACAAACCCAAAGTTTCCGCTTCCTGGGGGTACCGTGGTGGGGATGGGGCTTCATTTTGTCCTCAGGGGTCGGGGTGGCACATCCGAGTTCCTCTGCCCTAAATTAGAGAGGAGCCCGATCCTGCCCCCCATGAGGCTCTTCTGCTCACAAAACATTGAAAATCCCAATATTTGTCTGCTTACACTGCAGATTTCTGGCCCCTACAATGCGGATTTCTGGTCCCTAAATCCCATCCCGGCCCTTCCAATGCAGATTTCTGGCCCCTATATCCCCTCCTGAAAGCATCCTGCCCCCTAAACCGTAAAAGCAATGGGGAGAGGGGGTGTTCTGTGGCACTCAGTGTCTTTGCCCCCCCTCCAGGTGACCTCTCTCTGGACCCAGACACGGCCAACCCCTACCTGGTGCTGTCGGAGGACAAGAGGAGCGTGGGCTGCGCAGTGCCCCGCAGGAGCTCCCTGCCCACCCCAAACGATTCGATTACTCCTTCTGCGTGCTGGCAGCTGAGGGTTTCGTGGCGGGGAGGCACTACTGGGAGGTGGAGGTGGGCGACGGGGAGAGCTGGGTGCTGGGGGCGGCACGCGAGTCCGTGCGGAGGAAGGAGAAGATCGATTTCGCCCCGGAGGAGGGGATCTGGGCGGTGGGGCTGAACTGGAAGGGGAAGAATTGGGATCAGTACCAGGCTTTCACCTCCCCGGAGACGCCCTGTCCCTGTGCGAGAGGCCCCGGAAGATCGGGGTGTACCTGGACTACGAGGGGGGGTGGGGTGGCGTTCTACAACGCCGATAACATGGCGCCCATCTTCACCTTCACGGCCGCCTTCACCGAAAAGATTTTCCCTTTCTTCTGGCTCTTCTACGTGGGCTCCTCGCTCTCCCTGTGCAATTGACCCCCCCGGTTCCCGTGCCCCCTCCCAGAGCCGCCCCGTCCCGCTCCCGTGCCCCTGGCTTCCCGACAGAGGTCCTCCTCCAGCTGTAGGCTTTGGGATTTCTTTTGTTCTCACCTTTAGAAGTCCGTGTCTCCTGGGGTGTCAGCCTCGAGGGGGACGGACCCTGGCTGCTCGAGTCCCCCCCCTAACACGGTCGGTGTCCCGTCCTGACCCGCTGTCCCCTTTCTTTTTGTACCTACAAAGTCGGCTGCAAACCGCTCGGGGTTCCTCACCCCACAGCAGCCCTGTGTGGGGAGGAGAGCTGCCATCCCCACCCCCCATCGGGGCCCCTCCTCAGCATCCCCCATCCCCACTCTCCCTCCCTCGGGGAGGGGCCGTGCCCGCATTTTGCTGCCCCCAAAGCAGATCCCCACCACCTTCCCCTCCTCTTAGTGCTGAGCGTTGCTGGGCTGTGATACGGAGGTGGGTGTCGGAGGGGGTGGGCTCCGGTCCCCCCCGTGGGGAGAGGGGCAGTGCAGGTTTAGGTGTGAGCTCGCGCGCTCGCGGCCCGCCCTCGTGTGCCCCCGCCGTGCTGTCGTTGTCTCTTTGCTGTTAACTCTGTTCAGTGGGGAAATAAAAGTTGCTGTGCGAAAAGAACAAAACCACACCGGCGCCCAGCGGTCCGTCGGGCGTGGGGTCCTCCAACCCTTCTTGTTCTCCCCATCCCATCGGGCCGGGGCTCTCCCAGTGCTGGTGGTGGCACATCTGGAGGGCGGGGAGGAGGGTCCCCAGGGTTTGGGGGTGAAGCCCCCAACAAATCCTCGTTCATAGGGGCGGTGAAAGCAGCACCCCACGCTGCAGCCCCACCCCACCCACCCTCTGCTTAACGCTGCCTTTCCTTCTGCACCCGATAGAGCTCTGTGCAGGGAACTCCGTGGAGCGCTTCGGGAAGAGGACGCTGATCCAAAACCGCCCTTTATTGCGGCCCCAGGAAGGTTCCCCCCCTCCTCCCACCGCTCCGACGGCGCCGGATTTTGCCCCACGTCCCATCAGTGAGCAGGAGGTGGGTGCCCATCGCCTTTCTCCGCCCCGCTTGGAGCGTCCCCCCCCCGAAGCTCAATCTGTGGGGTCCCCGCGCTCGGGGGGGGGGATGGAGCGGCCTGGGGGGGGGCCTCGGGTGGCTCTTGCTCTTGTGGGCGGTGACGTTGTCCTTCTTCTCGAACTTCTTGCCGCAGAGGTCGCAGGAGAACTGGTAGAAGGCGTCGGCGTCGTGCTTCTTCATGTGCCAGTTGAGCGAGGCTTTCTGGCGGCACGTGAAGCCGCAGATCTCACACCTGGGGGGAGGGCAGAGCGGGGTGGGGGTGTGGGGGTACGGGGGGGCACCGCGGCCGCGTCCTGGGGGGGCAGCGCTCACTGGAGGGGTTTCTCTCCCGTGTGGATGCGCCGGTGGATGATCAGGTTGCTGCTGGTGCGGAAGGAGCGGGCGCAGAACTCGCAGATGTAGTCCCGTTTGTCTGTGGGGCGGAGGGAGAAAATGGGGCGGGGGCTGCTCCAGGCGGGGACCGCTCCAGGGGCCGCGGGTCAGGGCGTACAGCTCTGAGGTTTGGGGTTCAGGGTGCGCTTTGGGGGGGCGGAATCCTTGACTTCAGGAGCCAGGATGCCTTCAGGACGTGTCTTAGGGTCTAGAGCCCTTGATTTAGGGGCCAGGATGCTTTCAGGACATGCTTTAGGGTCTGGAACCCTTGATTTTAGGGGCCAGGATGCTTTCAGGATGTAATTTAGGGCTGAGATCCTTGATTTCAGGGGCCAGGCTGCCCAGGAACGGATGGGTGAGAGGCAGTCAGTCCTCCAGCCCGGAAAGGAACGCTCATGGTGACGTGTGCCAGGGTGGGGAGGAGGAGCAGGGAGGGACGCTGCTCACCGCTGTGCAGCTTCTCGTGCTCCTTGAGGTGCTTCTTGAAGTTGAAGGATTTGCCGCAGCTCGGCTCCGAGCAGGTGAAGGTCTTCTGGTGGACGTGTTGGTACTTCTTGTGGTGCTGCGGTTTTTTTTTGGGGGAGAAGAGGGCAGTGAAGGCCCTGTGGGATCCTCTGCGCCCCTCTGCTTTGCCCCTTGCACCCCAGGGTGGGACGTGAAGCGATGCGGAGCAGAGCCCAGCACTCAGCTCCATCCCAATCCCGAAGGAGCAGCAGTGTGCTCGGGGAGAGGAGCCCCTTCTGCCCCATCTCAGTGCTTGGGTGGCCCCGAAGGAGTGCTCCGCTCAACCCCACGTGCACAGGAAGGGGGTCCCGGCCCCACAGCCCCCACCACCCCGCTCACGTTCAGGTACTGCCGGTTGGAGAAGATCTTCCCGCAGCCCTCGAAGTCACAGAGGAGGATTTCACGTTTCGCCGCTTTCCTGCGGGATATTGGGGTGAGCAGAGGGAGCAGTGGATGGGAAAGGAGAGAGCTCCGTCCCTCCCTCCCCAGAAGTTTCATAGGAGGAAACACAGAGGGGTTCTCTGTACCTGATCCTTTTGGGGCCGATCTGGGCCACGTCCTCATCGCACGGCCGCGTTGGCTGCTTGCAGCTGCAATAGGAAAAAAAGAGAGGGGTTTTGTGCTGGGTTCGTCCCCTCTGCTTCCAAAAGCACAGAGCCCGGATGCGCTGCAGGGTCCAGGATGGGTTTATCTTTGGGGTCCAGGATGTTGGAGAGCGACCGATCCCAAAAAGAGCAACGCAGCCGAAGCATCCTCCGACCATTCCCTTTGCCCCTTCACAACGGACAGATGCACCTTCCAGACCACTGCGAGCACAAACTGATCCTTTATTACTCATTACAAAGTGGTTCACAATGGTTCTGGAAGCGCTGTGGATCCCGGCGGGGTCGGTTCTGCTCCCTGGGTTTTCTCAGCGTCAAAATCGGGGGATTTCTGCCCTGCAATCAGAGATGGGTGCGTTGAATCGCGTTTGTGTTATGGAGACGGGGGTACAACCACTGAGACCCCAAAGGGGCAGCCAAGGGGATCCCAAAGGAACAGCCACTGATAATCCCAAGGGTGCAGCCAAGAAGATCCCACAAATACAGCCAAGGAGATCCCAAAGGGGCAGCCACTGATAATCCCAAAGGAACGGCCACTGATAACCCAAAGGGGCAGCCAAGGAGATCCCGAAGGAGCAGCCAAGGAGACCCCAAAGGAACAGACACTGATATCCCAAAGGGGCAGCCAAGGGGATCCCAAAGGGGCAGCCAAGGGGATCCCACAGGTACAGAAATATCCCCTCTCCTCTCACTTCTGCTGTCAGCAGAGGCCCTAAACCCAGCCCCAACCCCTGCCTTCCTCCCCCCAAAATGAATTCCATCCCCACAGCGACGGGCGGGGAGGAGGAGGAGTGACCACTCACTGAAATCGGGGGTGACTCCGTGGGTCGGCGTCCTCGTCCCTCTCCCCACAGCGAACGCCATCATCTGTGGGAGATGGGAATGGTGCTGGGGGCCGAACGCGGCGGAGCCGAGCGGAGCGGGTGGAGGTGGGCAGCACTCACCCGTCCGTTCGTCCGAAGGCGCGATCCCGCAGCGATGAGTCCGGAGAACCCCACTGTGATTTTTTTTTTTGCGTGTTTGGGACGGGGTGGTGGTGAAGCTCAGCCCCGATGGGCACTGAGGAGCTGTGAGTGTCTGCCGTGCGGTGACCGAGCGGTGCTGCCCCGGGGCACACAGGGCCCAATTTGGGGCCGTGCAGAAGTGTCCCCCCCCCCTCCCGTGGCACTTTGGGATTCGTGCGGGATTCCTGCGGCCGCTCGCGGGTGGGAGGAGTCCTTCACCACATGAGAGCAGAGGTGGTCCCCTCCGCACTCAGCGCATCCCTCCCCCGTTGGGATCGGCTCTGCGCCGTGGGCAGAGCACCCCAAGCAGCAGCAGTGTGTGCGCGTCGTGGTTTGGTGGTTTCTGCTATTGGTATCCCGCATCAGAACGCCATGTAGTGCATTAAGAGTCAGTGCTCCGGCTGCGTGGATCATCGAGTGGTGCACCCCTCTCAGAAGAGGGGAGGAACTACGTTCCCCAGAGGTCCGTGTGATGCTTTTCTCATTTCTGAGTGTTTCCAATCGGAGGGGGTGATAAAATCTGCCCGCCGTGGGCGCTGTTTGGAGGTGCCCGATGCGGGGATCGAACCCGCGACCTTGGCGTTCTCAGCACCAGGTGGGCTAGCTCAGTCGGTAGAGCTTGGGGCTCTTAATCCCAGGGTCGTGGGTTCGAGCCCCACGTTGGGTGCCAAGAAATGACAATTGGGAGTGGGGGACCCACACCCCAGGAGTAGGGGAGGGGAGAGAAGAGGAGAAGTCCTCTGGGGAATGTAGTTCCCCCTGCTGCGACCAACGCCAGACCGTTCTCAAGCTCCAGCACGAATGGCAGAGCATCACCTCCCTTCGCAGACACGCAGCTGTCACCCCAAAGGAGCTCGGGGTTGAACCCCATTACTCTGAGTTTGGCCGTGGTTTCCGTGTGCCCAGAAAGCAGCAGCATTTTGGGGGTGTCCCCAATGGCCCGGCCTCAGCACCGCCTTCCCCACTCACCTGACTCCCCCACCCTTCTCCTGCGCCGAGCTGGAGTCCATCGGGTTCTGCTCATTTGGGGTCCGCTCCTCCTTCACGGGTTTCTTACGGGTGTGGGGCTGGCTCTGTCGTCGCTGCGGTTCGGTGTCACTGGGGGGAGAGGACAAGATGTGGGGCAGGCTGAATGGTTGGACGTGGTTGGGCACGGCTGGGAGCCACGGGATGGGGCTGACCCCATTTGGATCTGCTTGGATTTGGTTGGCCATGGTTGGACCCCATGAGATGTGGTTGACCCCATTGGGCATCACTGACCCCATTGGCCATTGTTGGACCCCATGGGATGTGGTTGGACCCCATGGTTGACCCCATGGTTGACCCCATTGGGCATCACTGACCCCATTGGCCATGGTTGGACCCCATGGGATGTGGTTGGACCCCATGGTTGACCCCACTGGACATCATTGACCCCACTGGCCATGGTTGGACCCCGCTGGGCTGCTGCTGGAGCGCCTCGAAGCACTTCTCACCTGTCCTGAGACGGGAGGTAGTTCTCATCGCGCAGATCATCAGTGTAGGCGAGGTCATCTTCCTCAGCAAAATCCTCCTCTTCCTCCTCCTCCTCCTCCTCCTCCTCCCGGGGCACCGCCTGCGGCTCCGCT
>JALIRH010000173.1:0-38011 GCA_023055505.1 Callipepla californica brunnescens
GGTGGACCCCCCCCCCCCCCGGCCCTAAAATGCCCCCCCCCCCCCTCAGAGCCCGGGGTGCCCCCCGGGGGCCGTGGCCGCTGTTTCCTTTGGGGCCTTCGTGGTGGGGGCAGCGCTGGTGGGGGGGGCTGTGGTTCGTGCACGGCCGCACAGGTCAGTACCCCCCCCCCCCCAAATCCCCCTCCCCAAAATCTGAGCCCTTATGGCTCAGCCCCCCCCCCCCCCCCCATAAATGCATTTCTTCCCTCAGCCGCCCCCAGACCCCCCCCGCCCCCCCCCCCGGCTCTGCCCCACAGCGTGGGGGGGTGCAGGTATACTGGGAGCACTGGGAATGGGGGGGGGGGGGGCACTGGGAAAAGGGGGGGGGGTACTGGGAAGGGGGGGGACACACTGGGAAGGGGGGGGTACTGGGAATGAGGGCGGCACTGGGAGGTAACTGGGAGTGCTGGGAATGGGGGGGGGCACTGGGAAGTGGGGGGGGACACTGGGAAGTAACTGGGAGTACTGGGAAGTGGGGGGGGGGTACTGGGAAAAGGGGGGGGTACTGGGAAGGGGGGGGCACTTGGAGGTAACTGGGAGTGCTGGGAATGGGGGGGCACTGGGAAAAGGGAGGGGTACTGGGAAGGGGGGGACACACTGGGAAGGGGGGGGGGTACTGGGAATGGGGGGGGGACACTGGGAAGTAACTGGGAGTACTGGGAAGTGGGGGGGGTACTGGGAAGGGGGGGGGACACTGGGAAGTAACTGGGAGTACTGGGAATGGGGGGGGGCACTGGGAAGAAACTGGGAGTGCTGGAAGGGGAGGGCACTGGACAGGGGGGGGGGTACTGGGAAGTGGGGGGTACTGGGAAAGGGGGGGGTACTGGGAATGGGGGGGGGCACTGGGAGGTAACTGGGAGTGCTGGGAACGTGGGGGGGGCACTGGGAAGAAACTGGGAGTGCTGGGAATGGGGGGGGCACTGGGAAAAGGGGGGGGGACACTAGGAAAAGGGGGGGGAACTGGGAAGTAACTGGGAGTACTGGGAAGTGGGGGGGGTACTGGGAGGTAACTGGAGTGCTGGGAACGTGGGGGGGGCACTGGGAAGAAACTGGGAGTGCTGGGAAGGGGGGGGAACTGTGAAGTGGGGGGGGGGTACTGGGAAGTGGGGGGCACTGGGAAAAGGGGGGAGGTACTGGGGAGTAACTGGGAGTGCTGGGAAGGGGGGGGCACTGGGAAAGGGGGGGGGGTACTGGTAAGGGGGGGGGACACACTGGAAAGGGGGGGGGTACTGGGAATGGGGGGGGGGCACTGGGAGGTAACTGGGAGAGCTGGGAAGGGGGGGGGGCACTGGGAAAGGGGGAGGTACTGGGAAGGGGGGGGGACACTGGGAAGTAACTGGGAGCACTGGGAAGGGAGGGGGCACTTGGGAAGTAACTGGGAGTACTGGGAAGTGGGGGGGGGTACTGGGGAAAAGGGGGAGGGGGCACTGGGAAGTAACTGAGAGTACTGGGAAGGGGGGGGGGACACTGGGAAGGGGGGAACACTGGGAAGTAACTGGGAGCACTGGGAATGGGGGGGGCACTGGGAAAAGGGGGGGGGTACTGGGAAGGGGGGGGACACACTGGGAAGGGGGGGGGTACTGGGAATGGGGGGGGCACTGGGAGGTAACTGGGAGTGCTGGGAAGGGGGGGGGGCACTGGGAAAGGGGGGTACTGGGAAGGGGGGGGACACTGGGAAGTAACTGGGAGCACTGGCAAGGGAGGGGGCACTGGGAAGTGGGGGGGGGACACTGGGAAGTAACTGGGAGTACTGGGAAGTGGGGGGGGCAGTGGGAAAAGGGGGGGGGGAACTGGGAAGGGGGGGGGACACACTGGGAAGGGGGGGGCACTGGGAAGTAACTGGGAGTACTGGGAACCTGGGGGGGGGCACTGGGAAGAAACTGGGGTAGGTGCTGGGGAATGTGGGGGGGGGCACTGGGAGGTAACTGGGAGTACTGGGAACGTGGGGGCACTGGGAGGTAACTGGGAGCGCTGGGAAGGGTTGGGGGGGGTACTGGGAGGTGACCGGGAGCACTGGGAAGGAGTGTGGGGGGGAACTGGGGGATACTGGGAGGGAGTGGGGGTTACTGGGAAGAAACGCATCGATGGGAAGTGGGGGGGGGGGTCTGGGAGGCGACTGGGAAGGAGTGAGGGGGGGGTAACTGGGAGCCGTGGGGGAGGGGGGGGGCGGGGCTGCACTGGGACGTTACTGGGAGCACTGGGAGCTTACTGGTGCCCCCCCCCCCCCCCCCACAAAGCCCAGGCCCATCGACCCGAAGCTGCCGCCATCCGGGCCCCCCCCCGGGAGCACCGTGAGCCCAGGACACCCCCAAACCCGGGGTCAACCCCCCCCCCACCCCCCCAAATCCCCCCCCCACCCCCCCAAAACCGAGACACCCCCCCCTCCAGTGCTGGGGGGGGGGAGGTAAAATAAAGCCCCCCCCCCTCCCCAAAGTGTTCCAGGGGGTGGGGCGTTTTTTAGGGCAAAACTCGACCCCCCCCAGATTTTTTTTTTTGGGGGGGGGGGGGGAGGGGGCTCGCGCGACGTTTTTGGGGTGAGCCTCCACGTTTTTGGGGTCCCGTTGGCCCACAGCGTTTGTATTTCTCTGTACAGCGTATAAACAGCAAAGTGGGGGGGGGGGGAAATTGGGGGGGGGGGGCACGCAGGATCCAGCCCCATCCCGGGGCCACCCCACACTTTGTGGGGGGGGGGGGGGTGTCCCTATTACACCCTGGGGGGTCGATGGGCGGTGCTCTGGGTGTCCTTGGTGTGCCCCCCCCCCCCCCCCCTCCCCCATCAGTGTCCCCCCCGGGACCTATGGGTGTCCCTCGGTAGTCCCATGGGTGCTGTGGGACCTATGGCTGTCCCCTGGGACCCACAGATGTCCCTTAGTGTCCCCCGGGTCCCATGGGTGTCCCCTCAGTGTCCCCTGGATGTCACAGGACCTACAGATGTCCCTTAGTGTCCCCTGGCACCCATGGGTGTCCCCCGGGTCCCATGGGTGTCACGGCCCTATGGATGTCCCTTAGGATCCCCGGGCACCCATGGGTGTCCCCTCAGGGTCCCCAGGGTACTGTGTGTCCCTTAGGATCCCCTGGCACCCATGGGTGTCCCCCGGGTCCCATGGGTGTCCCTCAGTGTCCCCTGGATGTCACAGGACCTACAGGATGTCCCTTAGTGTCCCCTGGCACCCATGGGTGTCCCCCCGGGTCCCACGGGTGTCACAGCCCTATGGATGTCCCTTAGGATCTCCTGGCACCCATGGGTCTCCCTCAGGGTCCCCAGGGTACTGTGTGTCCCTTAGGATCCCCTGGCACCCATGGGTGTCCCCCCGGGTCCCATGGGTGTCCCTCAGTGTCCCCTGGATGTCACAGGACCTACAGATGTCCCTTAGTGTCACCCATGGGTGTCCCCCGGGTCCCATGGGTGTCCCTCAGTGTCCCCTGGATGTCACAGGACCTACAGATGTCCCTTAGTGTCCCCTTGGCACCCATGGGTGTCCCCCGGGGTCCCACGGGTGTCACGGCCCTATGGATGTCCCTTAGGATCCCCTGGCACCCATGGGTGTCCCTCAGGGTCCCCAGGGTACTGTGTGTCCCTTAGGATCCCCTGGCACCCATGGGTGTCCCCCGGGTCCCATGGGTGTCCCTCAGTGTCCCCTGGATGTCACAGAACCTACAGATGTCCCTTAGTGTCCCCTTGCACCCATGGGTGTCCCTCGGGTCCCATGGGTGTCACGGCCCTGTGGATGTCCCTTAGGATCCCCTGGCACCCATGGGTGTCCCCCGGGTCCTGTGGGGTGTCCCTTTGTGTCCTCTGGGTGCTATGGGTCCCTCAGCATCCCCTGGCAAACATGGGTGTCCCTCAGGGTCCCCAGGGTACTGTGTGTCCCTTAGGATCCCCTGGCACCCATGGGTGTCCCCCGGGTCCCTGTGGGTGTCCCTCATTGTCCCCTGGGTGTCACGGGCCCTATGGATGTCCCCTTAGGATCCCCTGGCACCCATGGGTGTCCCTCATTGTCCCCTGGGTGCTGTGTGTCCCTTAGGATCCCCTAGCACCTATGGGTGTCCCCTGGGACCTATGGTGTGGACAGGGTCCCCTGGGTGCTATGGGTCCCTTAGTGTCCCCTGGCACCCATGGGTGTCCCTTGGTGTCCTTGGGGTGCTACGGGTCTCTTAGGATCCCCTCGCACCTGTGGGTGTCCCCTGGGTCCCATGGGTGTCATGGGTCCCTTAGGGTCCCCTAGCACCCATGGGTGTCCCCTGGGTCCTGTGGGTGTCCCTCATTGTCCCCTGGGCATCACAGCCCTATGGATATTCCTTAGGATCCCCTAGCACCTATGGGTGTCCCCTGGGACCCATGGGTGTCCCTCAGGGCCCCCTGGGTGCTATGGGGTCCCTTAGTGTTCCTTGGCACCCATGGGTGTCCCCTTGGGGTCCCTTAGGATCTCCTGGCACCTATGGGTGTCCCCCGGGTCCCATGGGTGTTCCTCGGTGTCCCCTGGGTGCTCTAGGTCCCATAAGTGGCCCAGAGGGTCCCCTGGGTGTCCCCTCATTGTCCCCTGGGTCCTACAGGTGTCCCATGGGTGGCCCTCAGGGTCCCCCTGGGTGCTATGGGTCCCTTGGTGTCCCCTGGGACCTATGGGTGTCCCCTGGGTCCCATGGGTGCTATGGGTCCCTTAGGATCCCCTGGGACCTATGGGTGTTCCTTAGGGTCCCGCAGGTGCTGTGTGTCCCTTAGGATCCCCTGGCACCCATGGGTGTCCCTCGGGGTCCCTTAGGTTCTCCTGGCACCTATGGGTGTCCCCTGGGACCTATGGGTTTCCCTCAGGGTCCCCTGGGTGCTGTGTGTCCCTTAGTGTCCCCTGGCTCCTATGGGTGTCCCCTGGGTCCCATGGGTGTCCCTCGGTGTCCCCTGGGTGCTATGGGTCTCACAGGATCCCCTGGCACCCATGGGGTGTCCCCTTAGGAACTCCTGGCACCTATGGGTGTTCCTTAGGGTCCCCTGGGTGCTGTGTGTCCCTCAGTGTCCCCGGGCACCTCTGGGTGTCCCCTGGGTCCCATGGGTGTCCCCCGGGTCCCGTGAGTGCTATGGGTCTCATAGGATCTCCTGGCACCCATGGGTGTCCCCCGGGGTCCCGTGGGTGTCCCTCGGGGTCCCCTGGGTGCTATGTGTCCCTTAGGAATCCCCTGGCACCTATGGGTGTTCCTTAGGGTCCCCCAGGTGCTATGTGTCCCTCAGTGTCCCCTGGTACCCATGGGTGTCCCCCAGGTCCCCTGGGTGCTATGTGTCCCTTAGGATCCCCTGGCACCTATGGGTGTTCCTTAGGGTCCCCTGGGTGCTATGTGTCCCTTAGGATCCCCTGGCACCTATGAGTGTCCCCTGGGTCCCATGGGTGTCCCTTGGTGTCCCCTGGGTGCACTGGATCCCTCAGAGTCCCCTGGCACCCATGGGTGTCCCTTAGGATCTCCTGGCACCTATGGGTGTCCCCTGGGACCCATGGGTGTCCCTCGGTGTCCCCTCGGTGCTATGGGTCCTCATAGGATCTCCTGGCACCCATTGGGTGTCCCCCGGGTCCCGTGGGTGTCCCTCAGGGTCCCGTGGGTGCTATGGGTCCCTCAGTGTCCCAATGGGTGTCCCTTGGGTCCCCTGGGTGTCCCCGATGGGGGGCAGGGTGGCAGTGTCCCCCCCCCCCCCCCTCCCCCCCCCCCACACACACACACCCTCCGACGTCCCCGATGTCCCCATGGCACCCACGGGGGTCCCCCCCCCCCCCACACACCACGTCCCCCGTGGGGTCACGGCGCCGTGGGTGCCCCCTCGGTGTCGCTGTCGCTGCTGTCCCCCATGTCCCCGAGGTCCCCGAGGTCCCCGATGTCACCGTGGGGCAGAGAGAAGGGCGGCAGCTCCTCGTCCGAGGAACCCAACGAGTCCTCGTCCCCGAGGCGCGGCCCCAAAGCCACGGCCCCGAACGACAGCGGACCCCGAAGGAGACGGATCTGTGGGGACGGGGGGGTGACAAAGGGGGGGGGACACACACACGGGTGGGGATTGGGGGGCGGGGGGTGTGGGACGGGGAATGGGGACGGTGGGATATGGGATGGGGACACAGTGGGGACAAAGAAGGGGGGGTGGGATGGAATGGGGATGGGACAGGGGACATGGAAAGGGGACAGTGGGACATGGGGACATGGGATAAGTGGACAGGAGAGGGAATTGGGGGCGAGGGGATGTGGGATGGGGACAGGGGACATGGAAAGGGGACAATGGGATATGGGATGGGGGATGGGGACGAGGGGACACAGAATGGGGACAGAGATGGGGGATGGGACAGGGATGGGGACAATGGGATATGGGATGGGGGACGCGGGACAGGGATGGGGACGAGGGGACACAGAATGGGGACAAAAAAGGGGGAGATGGGACAGGGAATGGGGACAATGGGACATGGGGACATGGGACAAGAGGAAGAGGAGAATTGGGGTCGAGAGGGACATGGGATGGGGACAGGGAATGGGGACAGGGGGACACGGGATGGGGGATGGGGGACGAGGGGACACAGAATGGGGACAGAGATGGGGGATGGGACAGGGAATGGGGGACAATGGGATATGGGATGGGGACATGGGACAGGGATGGGGACGAGGGGACACAGAATGGGGACATAGGAGGGGGGATGTGACGGGATGGGGACAATGGGATATGGGATGGGGGACATGGGACAGGGATGGGGGATGGGGACAGGGAATGGGGGCAGGGGACATGGAAAGGGGGACAGTGGGACATGGGGACATGGGATAAGTGGATAGGAGAGGGAATTGGGGTCGAGGGGATGTGGGATGGGGACAGGACATGGGATGGGGACAGAGATGGGGGATGGGGATGAGTGGACACAGAATGGGGACAAAAAGGGGGGGATGGGACAGGGAATGGGACAGGGGACGTGGGATGGGGGACATGGGACAGGGATGGGGGATGGGGACAGGTAATGGGGACAGGGGACATGGAAAGGGGGACAATGGGACATGGGGACATGGGATAAGTGGACAGGAGAGGGAATTGGGGTCGAGGGGATGTGGGATGGGGACAGGGGGACATGGGATAGGGGACATGGGACAGGGATGGGACGGGGGGGACATAGAATGGGGACAAAAAAGGGGGGATGGGACAGGGAATGGGGACAGGGGACGTGGGATGGGGGATATGGGACAGGGATGGGGGATGGGGACAGGGAATGGGGACAAATAAGGGGGTGGGGACAGGGGGACATGGGATGAGGGACATGGGATGGGGACAGGGGACATGGGATATGGGGACGGGGACATGGGATAGGGGACAGAGATGGGGGATGGGGATGAGGGGACACAGAATGGGGACAAAAAAGGGGGGGATGGGACAGGGAATGGGACAGGGGACATGGGATGGGGGATATGGGACAGGGATGGGGACAAAGGGACACAGAATGGGGACAAAAAAGGGGGGATGGGGACAAGGGGACAAAGAACAGGGACAAAGAAGAGGGGGGTGGGAAGGAAATGGGGACAGGGGACATGGGTTGGGACAAAGAAGGGGGGATGGGACATGGGAAGGGGACAATGGGATATGGGATGCGGACATGGGACAGGGATGGGGGACGAGGGGACAGAGAATGGGGACAGAGGAGGGGGATAGGACAGGGAATGGGGACAATGGGGACATGGGGACATGGGACAAGAGGAAGAGGAGAATTGGGGTCGAGAGGGACATGGGGATGGGGACAGGGAATGGGGACAGGGGACACGGGGATGGGGGGATGGGGACGAGGGGACACAGAATGGGGACAGAGATGGGGGATGGGGACAGGGAATGGGGACAATGGGATATGGGATGGGGACATGGGACAGGGATGGGGACGAGGGGGACACAGAATGGGGACAAAGAAGGGAGGATGGGACGGGGATGGGGACAATGGGATATGGGATGGGGGACATGGGACAGGGATGGGGGATGGGGGACAGGGAATGGGGGCAGGGGACATGGAAAGGGGACAATGGGACATGGGGACATGGGATAAGTGGATAGGAGAGGGAATTGGGGTCGAGGGGATGTGGGATGGGGACAGGGGACATGGAAAGGGGACACGGGACAGGGATGGGGACGAGGGGACACAGAATGGGGACAAAAAAGGGGGGATGGGGACAGGGAATGGGGGACAATGGGACATGGGATGGGGACGCGGGACAGGGATGGGGACAAAGGGACACAGAATGGGGACAAAAAAGGGGGGATGGGGACAAGGGGACAAAGAATAGGGACAAAGAAGAGGGGGTGGGAAGGAAATGGGGACAGGGGACATGGGATGGGGACAAAGAAGGGGGGATGGGACATGGGAAGGGGGACAATGGGATATGGGATGGGGACATGGGACAGGGATGGGGACGAGGGGACATAGAATGGGGACAGAGGAGGGGATAGGACAGGGAATGGGGACAATGGGACATGGGGACATGGGACAAGAGGAAGAGGAGAATTGGTGGTCGAGAGGGACATGGGATAGGGGACAGGGAATGGGGACAGGGGACACAGGATGGGGGATGGGGACGAGGGGACACAGAATGGGGACAGAGATGGGGGATGGGACAGGGAATGGGGACAATGGGATATGGGATGGGGACACGGGACAGGGATGGGGAAGAGGGGACACAGAATGGGGGACAAAGAAGGGAGGATGGGACGGGGATGGGGACAATGGGATATGGGATGGGGGACATGGGACAGGGATGGGGGGATGGGGACAGGGAATGGGGGCAGGGGACATGGAAAGGGGACAATGGGACATGGGGACATGGGATAAGTGGACAGGAGAGGGAATTGGGGTCGAGGGGGATGTGGGATGGGGACAGGGGACATGGGATAGGGGACACGGGACAGGGATGGGGACGAGGGGACACAGAATGGGGACAAAAAAGGGGGGGGATGGGACAGGGAATGGGGACAATGGGACATGGGATGGGGATATGGGACAGGGATGGGGACAGGGGACACAGAATGGGGACAGAGGTGGGGGATGGGACGGGATGGGGACGCAGTGGGACAGGGGACAAAGGGACACGGGTGGGGGAGGGGCAGAGAAAGGGAGGAGGGACAGAGACAGAGAGGCACTGTCAGCAGCCGTCCCCGCGGGGACGTCGCCGATGTCACCGACCCACAGCACCCATGGGTGGCACCCAGAGCAGCGGGACCGGGTCCCCACGGCACGAGGTGGGGGATGCAGCACCCGTGGGTGCAGGATGTGGGCAGAGCAACGGCCGTGGGTGCTGTGGGAACCATATCCTGCACCCATGGGTGCTGGGGTACCTGTATCCTGCACCCATGGGTGCTGAGGTCCCTATATCCCGCACCCATGGGTGCTGTGGGACCCATATCCCGCACCTAGGGGTGTTGAGGTCCCTATATCCTGCACCCATGGGTGCTGTGGGACCCTTACCCTGCACCCCATGGGTGCTGTGTTACCTGTATCCTGCACCCATGGGTGCTACAGACCCCTGGGCCTGCACCTATGGGTGCTGTGGGACCCATATCCCACTCCTAGGGGTGCTGGGATTCCTGTATCCTGCACCCATGGGTGCTGGGGTCCCTATATCCTGCACCCATGGGTGCTGTGGGACCCATATCCCACACCTAGGGGTGCTGGGATTCCTGTATCATGCACCCATGGGTGCTGAGGGTCCCTATATTCTGGACCCATGGGTGCTGTGTGACCCTTACCGGCACCCATGGGTGCTGTGGGACCCATATCCCACACCTAGGGGTGCTGAGGTCCCTATATCCTGCACCCATGGGTGCTGGGGTACCTGTATCCTGCACCTAGGGGTGCTGAGGTCCCTATATTCTGCACCAATGGGTGCTGTGTGACCCTTACCCTGCACCCATGGGTGCTGAGGTCCCTATATTCTGGACCCATGGGTGCTGTGTGACCCTTACCCGGCACCCATGGGTGCTGTGGGACCCATATCCCACACCTAGGGGTGCTGAGGTCCCTATATCCTGCACCCATGGGGCGCTGGGGTACCTGTATCCTGCACCCATGGGTGCTAAGGTCCCTATATCCTGCTCCCATGGGCGCTGGGGGTACCTGTATCCTGCACCCATGGGTGCTAAGGTCCCTATATCCTGCTCCCATGGGTGCTGGGGTACCTGTATCCTGCACCCATGGGTGCTAAGGTCCCTATATCCTGCACCCATGGGTGCTGGGGTACCTGTATCCTGCACCTAGGGGGTGCTGAGGTCCCTATATTCTGCACCAATGGGTGCTTGTGTGACCCTTACCCTGCACCCATGGGTGCTGTGTTACCTGTATCTTGCACCCATGGGTGCTACAGACCCCTGGTCCTGCACCTATGGGGTGCTCTGGGACCCATATCCTGCACCCCTGGGTGCTGGGGTACATGTATCCTGCACCCATGGGTGCTGAGGTCCCTATATCCCACACCCATGGGTGCTGTGTGACCCTTACCCCGCACCCATGGGTGCTGTGGGACCCATATCCCACACCTAGGGGTGCTGAGGTCCCTATATCCTGCACCCATGGGTGCTGTGGGATGCATATCCCACACCTAGGGGTGCTGGGGGACCCATATCCTACATCTAGGGGTGTTGGGGTACCTGTAGCCTGCACCCATGGGTGCTGAGGTCCCTATATCCTGCACTTATGGGTGCTAGGGATCCCTATATCCCGCACCTGTGAGTGCTGTGGGAGCTGTATCTAGCACCCATGGGTGCTAAAACCCCCTGGTCCTGCACCCATGGGTGCTATGGGACCCTTAACTGCACCCATGGGTGCTGTGGGACCCATATCCTGCACCTAGGGGTGCTGGGGGATCTGTACTCTGCACCCATGGGTGCTGTGTTACCTGTACCCCGTGCCCACAGGTGCTGGGGTGCCGATATCCTGGAGCCTAGCACCCATGGGTGCAGGGTGGAGCCACCCCAGCACCCACGAGTGCAGGGTAGAGCCACCCCAGCACCCATGGGTGTAGGATAGAGCCACCCCAGCACCTATGGGTGCAGGATAGATCCATCCCAGCACCCATGGGTGCAGGATATAGATACTCCAGCACCTACAGGCACAGGACTCACGTCCCACAGCACCCATGGGTGCAGGATATACCCACTCAGCACCCATGGGTGCAGGACAGAGGCACCCCAGCACCCATGAATGCAGGGTAGAGCCACCCCAGTACCCATGGGTGCAGGGTATAGTGAACCCAGCATCCATGGGTGTAGGATAGAGTCACCCCAGCACCCATGGGTGCAGGGTAGAGCCCACCCAGCACCCATGGGTGTAGGATAGACCCACCCCTGCACCTATGGGTGCAGGACAGAGGCACCCCAGCACCCATGGGTGTAGGATAGAGGCATCCCATACCCATGGGTGCAGTAATATAGTGAACCCAGTACCCATGGGTGCAGGATAGAGCCTCCTCTGCACCCATGGGTGCAGCATAGAGGCACCCCAGCACCCATGGGCGCAGGATATAGTGAACCCAGTACCCATGGGTGCAGGATAGAGCCTCCTCTGCACCCATGGGTGCAGCATAGAGGCACCCCAGCACCCATGGGCGCAGGATATAGTGAACCCAGTACCCATGGGTGCAGGACAGAGGCAGCACAGCACCCATGGGTGCAGGATAGATCCATCCCAGCACCCATAGGTGCAGGACAGAGGCACCCCAGCACCCATGGGTACAGGATATAGTAAACCCAGCACCCATGGGTGCAAGATAGATCCATCCCAGCACCCATGGGCGCAGGACAGAGGCACCCCAGCACCCATGAATGCAGGGTAGAGCCATCCCAGCACCCATGGGTGCAGGACAGAGCCACCACAGCACCCATGGGTGCAGGATAGAGGCACCCCAGCACCCATGGGTGCAGTATATAGTTAACCCAGCACCCATGGGTGCAGGATAGATCCATCCCAGCACCCATGGGCGCAGGACAGAGGCACCCCAGCACCCACTGGTGCAGGGTAGAGTCACCCCAGCACCCATGGGTGCAGGACAGAGGCACCCCAGCACCCATGGGTGTAGGATATAGTAAACCCAGCACCCATGGGTGCAAGATAGATCCATCCCAGCACCCATGGGCGCAGGACAGAGGCACCCCAGCACCCATGAATGCAGGGTAGAGCCATCCCAGCACCCATGGGTGCAGGACAGAGCCACCACAGCACCCACGGGTGCAGGATAGAGCCACCCCAGCACCCACGGGCGCAGGACAGAGGCACCCCAGCACCCATGGGTGCAGGATATAGTAAACCCAGCACCCATGGGTGCAGGATAGAGGCACTCCAGCACCCATGGGTGCAGTATATAGTTAACCCAGCACCCATGGGTGCAGGATAGATCCATCCCAGCACCCATGGGCGCAGGACAGAGGCACCCCAGCACCCATGAATGCAGGGTAGAGCCATCCCAGCACCCATGGGTGCAGGACAGAGGCACCCCAGCACCCATGGGTGTAGGATATAGTAAACCCAGCACCCATGGGTGCAAGATAGATCCATCCCAGCACCCATGGGCGCAGGACAGAGGCACCCCAGCACCCATGAATGCAGGGTAGAGCCATCCCAGCACCCATGGGTGCAGGACAGAGCCACCACAGCACCCATGGGTGCAGGATAGAGGCACCCCAGCACCCATGGGTGCAGTATATAGTTAACCCAGCACCCATGGGTGCAGGATAGATCCATCCCAGCACCCATGGGCGCAGGACAGAGGCACCCCAGCACCCATGAATGCAGGGTAGAGCCATCCCAGCACCCATGGGTGCAGGACAGAGCCACCACAGCACCCACGGGTGCAGGATAGAGCCACCCCAGCACCCACGGGCGCAGGACAGAGGCACCCCAGCACCCATGGGTGCAGGATATAGTAAACCCAGCACCCATGGGTGCAGGGTAGAGCCACCCCAGCACCCATGGGTGTAGGATATAGTAAACCCAGCACCCATGGGTGCAGGACAGAGCCACCACAGCACCCATGGGCGCAGGACAGAGGCACCCCAGCACCCATGAATGCAGGGTAGAGCCATCCCAGCACCCATGGGTGCAGGACAGAGCCACCACAGCACCCACGGGTGCAGGATAGAGCCACCCCAGCACCCACGGGCGCAGGACAGAGGCACCCCAGCACCCATGGGTGCAGGATATAGTAAACCCAGCACCCATGGGTGCAGGATAGAGGCACCCCAGCACCCATGGGTGCAGTATATAGTTAACCCAGCACCCATGGGTGCAGGATAGATCCATCCCAGCACCCATGGGCGCAGGACAGAGGCACCCCAGCACCCATGAATGCAGGGTAGAGCCATCCCAGCACCCATGGGTGCAGGACAGAGGCACCCCAGCACCCATGGGTGTAGGATATAGTAAACCCAGCACCCATGGGTGCAAGATAGATCCATCCCAGCACCCATGGGCGCAGGACAGAGGCACCCCAGCACCCATGAATGCAGGGTAGAGCCATCCCAGCACCCATGGGTGCAGGACAGAGCCACCACAGCACCCATGGGTGCAGGATAGAGGCACCCCAGCACCCATGGGTGCAGTATATAGTTAACCCAGCACCCATGGGTGCAGGATAGATCCATCCCAGCACCCATGGGCGCAGGACAGAGGCACCCCAGCACCCACTGGTGCAGGGTAGAGCCACCCCAGCACCCATGGGTGCAGGACAGAGGCACCCCAGCACCCATGAATGCAGGGTAGAGCCATCCCAGCACCCATGGGTGCAGGACAGAGCCACCACAGCACCCATGGGTGCAGGATAGAGGCACCCCAGCACCCATGGGTGCAGTATATAGTTAACCCAGCACCCATGGGTGCAGGATAGATCCATCCCAGCACCCATGGGCGCAGGACAGAGGCACCCCAGCACCCACTGGTGCAGGGTAGAGCCATCCCAGCACCCACGGGCGCAGGACAGAGGCACCCCAGCACCCATGGGTGCAGGATATAGTAAACCCAGCACCCATGGGTGCAGGATAGGTCCATCCCAGCACCCATGGGCGCAGGACAGAGGCACCCCAGCACCCATGGGTGCAGGGTAGAGCCATCCCAGCACCCATGGGTGCAGGACAGAGCCACCCCAACACCCATGGGCGCAGGACAGAGGCACCCCAGCACCCATGGGTGCAGGATATAGTAAACCCAGCACCCATGGGTGCAGGATAGAGGCACCCCAGCACCCATGGGTGCAGTATATAGTTAACCCAGCACCCATGGGTGCAGGATAGATCCACCCCAGCACCCACGGGCGCAGGACAGAGGCACCCCAGCACCCACTGGTGCAGGGTAGAGCCACCCCAGCACCCATGGGTGCAGGACAGAGGCACCCCAGCACCCATGGGTGCAGGATATAGTAGACCCAGCACCCATGGGTGCAGGATAGATCCCTCCCAGCACCCACGGGGCGCAGGACAGTGGCACCCCAACACCCATGGGTGCAGGATAGATCCACCCCAGCACCCACGGGCGCAGGACAGAGGCACCCCAGCACCCACGGGTGCCTTACCTCGGCCTTGAGCTCGTCGATGTGGTCCTTGAGCTGCCGGATGTACTGTGCGGCGTCCGAGTGGTTGAGCTGCCCCTGGATCATCCCCTCCTCCCTCTGCGGGCGCAGAGGTCATCCCGTCACCCCGTCCCCTCCGGCCCCTTTGTCCCCCCCCCCTCCCCACCCCACAGACCCCACCCCAAATCCCCTCCCCCACCCTAAATCCCCTCCCCCCCCCCCACCCCGCTCACCTGGATCTCCAGCTCGGCCACGCGCTGCCCGCATCTCGGCCAGGGCTGCCATGCTGTCGGCCTCGCGCAGCCGCACCGCCATCACCTCCTCCTTGCTCTGGGGACACGAGTGTCACCCCAAAAGGTGACCAGGGGGGACCCCAAAGGGAGGGCAATGGGACCCCAAGTGGAGGGCAATGGGACCCCAAAAGGTGGACAAGGGGACCCCATGAGGTGAGAAGGGGACCCCAAAAGGAGGGCAATGGGACCCCATGAGGTGGGCAATGGGACCCCAAAAGGTGGGCAATGGGACCCCAAGTGGAGGGATATGGGACCCCAAAAGGTGGGCAATGGGACCCCAAGTAGAGGGCAATGGGACCACAAAAGGTGGGCAAGGGGACCCCAAAAGGTGACAAGGGGACCCTAAAAGGTGGGCAAGGGGACCCCAAAAAGGGGACCCCATAAGGTGACAAGGGGACCCTAAAAGGAGGGCAAGGGGACCCTAAAAGGTGGGCAAGGGGACCCTAAAAGGAGGGCAAGGGGACCCTAAAATGTGGGCAAGGGGACACCAAAGGGTGGGTAAGGGGACCCTAAAAGGTGGGCAATGGGACCCTAAAAGGTGGGCAAGGGGACCCCAAAAGGTGACAAGGGTGACCCCAAAGGGAGGGCAATGGGACCCCAAGTGGAGGGCAAAGGGACCCCATGAGATGACAAGGGAGACCCCAAAAGGTGGGCAACGGGACCCTAAAAGGTGGGCAATGGGACCCCAAGTGAAGGGCAATGGGACCCTAAAAGATGGGCAAGGGGACCCCATAAGGTGAAAGGGGGACCCCAAAAGGAGAGCATTGGGACCCCAAAAGATGGGCAAGGGGACCCCAAAGGTGGGCAAGGGGACCCTAAAAAGAGGGCAATGGGACCCCATGAAGTGATAAGGGGACCCCAAAAGGTGAGAAATGGGACCCCATGAGGTGACAAGGGGGACCCCAAAAGGAGGGCAAGGGGACCCCAAAAGGTGGGTAATGGGACCCCAAAAGGTGGCAATGGGACCCCGTGAGGGTCCCTCTGGAGGGGGCAGGGGTGTCCCTATAAAGGGTCTGTGAATGTCCCCCTGGATGGGATAGGGGTGTCTCTACAAAGGGAAAAGGGGTGTCCCTATAAAGGGGACAGGGGTGACCCTATAAAGGTTCTGAGTGTCCCCCTGGAGGGGACAGGGGTGCTCCTATAAAGGGGAGAGGAGTGTCCCTATAAAGGTTCTGTGAGTGTCCCCATGGAGGGGACAAGGGGTGTCCCTATAAAAGGTGTGAGTGACCCCCTGGAGGAGACGGGTGCCTCTATGGAGGGGACAGGGGTGTCCCTATAAAAGGGACAGGGGTGACCCTATTAAGCTTCTGAGTGGAGGGGACAGGGGTGCCCCTATAAGGGGGACAGGGGTGCCCCTATAAAGGTTCTGAGTGTCCCCCTAGAGAGGACAGGGGTGCCCCTATAAAGGGGAGAGAGGTGTCCCTATAAAGGGTCTGTGAGTGTCCCCATGGAGGGGACAGGGGTGACCCTACAAAGGTTCTGAGTGGAGGTGACAGGGGTGTCCCTATAAAGGGGACAGGGTTGCCCCTATAAAGGTTCTGAGTGTCCCCTTGGAGGGCACAGGGGTGCCCCTATAAGGGGGACAGGGGTGCCCCTATAAAGGTTCTGAGCGGAGAGGACAGGGGTGTCCCTATAAAGGTTCTGAGTGTCCCTATGGAGGAGACAGGGGTTTCCCTATAAAGGGGACAGGGGTGTCCCTATAAGGGGGACAGGGGTGCCCCTATAAAGGTTCTGAGTGTCCCTATGGAGGGGACAGGGGTTTCCCTATAAAAGGGACAGGGGTGCCCCTATAAGGGGGAAAGGGGTGACCCTATAAAGGTTCTGAGCAGAGGGGACAGGGGTGTCCCCTATAAAGGTTCTGAGTGTCCCTATGGAGGGGACAGGGGTTTCCCTATAAAGGGGACAGGGGTGTCCCTATAAGGGGGACAGGGGTGCCCCTATAAAGGTTCTGAGCATCCCCCTGGACAGGATAGGGATGTTCCCATGGAGGGGACAGGGGTGCCCCTATAAGGGGGAAAGGGGTGACCCTATAAGGGGGACAGGGGTGCCCCTATAAAGGTTCTGAGCAGAGGGGACATGGGTGTCCCTATAAACGGGACAGGGGTGCCCCTATAAAGGTTCTGAGTGTCCCATTAGAGAGGACAAGGGTGCCCCTATAAAGGTTCTGAGCAGAGGTGACAGGGGTGTCCCTATAAGGGGGACAGGGGTGCCCCTATAAAGGTTCTGAGTGTCCCTATGGAGGGGACAGGGGTTTCCCTATAAAGGGGACAGGGGTGTCCCTATGGAGGGGACAGGGGTGCCCCTATAAAGGTTCTGAGTGTCCCTATGGAGGGGACAGGGGTTACCCTATAAAGGGGACAGGGGTGTCCCTATGGAGGGGACAGGGGTGCCCCTATAAAGGTTCTGAGTGTCCCTATGGAGGGGACAGGGGTTTCCCTATAAAGGGGACAGGGGTGTCCCTATAAGGGGGACAGGGGTGCCCCTATAAAGGTTCTGAGTGTCCCTATGGAGGGGACAGGGGTTTCCCTATAAAGGGGACAGGGGTGTCCCTATAAGGGGGACAGGGGTGCCCTATAAAGGTTCTGAGTGTCCCTATGGAGGGGACAGGGCTTTCCCTGTAAGGGTGTCAGGGCTGGCCCTATGAAGCTGCCCGTGCTGCCCCGCAGTGCCCACCTTGCACTGTGCCTCGGCGTGCTTGCGGTGGCTCTCGCTGAGCTGCGCCTGCAGCCCTTTGCTCTGCGCCGCCGCCAAACGCAGCTGCTCCCGCAGCCCCGCGCACGTCTGCTCCGCGCGGCCCAGCACCGTGCGCTGGATCTGACCCTGCGGGGGGGGAGGGGGGGGAAAGGGGGGGAGGGGACGGCTCTGTCACCTCCGTGTCGCACCTGCAGGCCCAGCTGCCCCAGTTCAGCATCCCCACCGCACCCCCCAGCACGCCCAGTTCGGCATCTGTTGCCCCAGTATCCCCAGTTCAGCACCCACACCCCCAGTACTCCCAGTTCGGCACCTACCCCCTCCCCCAGTACTCCCAGTATCCCCAGTTCAGCACCCAACCCACCCCCCCAGCACTCCCAGTTCAGCATCTGTAGCCCCAGTATCCCCAGTTCAGCACCCACACCCCCAGTACTCCCAGTTCAGCACCTACCCCCTCCCCCAGTACTCCCAGTTCAGCGCCTACCCCCTCCCCCAGTACTCCCAGTATCCCCAGTTCAGCACCCAACCCACCCCCCCAGCACTCCCAGTTCAGCATCTGTAGCCCCAGTACCCCCAGTTCAGCACCCACCCCATCCCCTCCAGCACTTCCAGTATCCCCAGTTCAGCAACCCCAGCACTCCCAGTTCAGCATCTGTAGCCCCAGTACCCCCAGTTCAGCACCCACCCCATCCCCTCCAGCACTTCCAGTATCCCCAGTTCAGCAACCCCAGCACGCCCAGTTCTGCATCTGTAGCCCCAGTATCTCCAGTTCAGCACCCCACAACCCCAGTACTCCCAGTTCAGCACCTACCCCCAGGACCCCCAGTACTCCCAGTTCAGCACCTACCCCCTCCCCCAGTACTCCCAGTATCCCCAGTTCAGCACCTCCAGCACTCCCAGTTCACCACCCACCCCATCCCCTCCAGCACTTCCAGTATCCCCAGTTCAGCATCTGTAGCCCCAGTATCCCCAGTTCAGAACCCACACCCCCCAGCCCTCCCAGTACTCCCAGTCCCCACCCCCACTCCCTCCCAGTACTCCCCGTCCAGCCTCCCCAGCCCTCCCAGTACTTCCAGTCCAGCCCCACTTCAGCCTCCCCACCCCCACCCCTCCCAGTACTCCCAGTCCATCCTCCCCAGCCCTCCCAGTACTCCCAGTCCAGCCCCACTTTAGCACTCCCATCCCAGTACTCCCAGTCCGGCCTCCCCACACCCTCTCCCTCCCCCTCCCCCTCATCCCCTTCCCCCCCCACCTTTCGGGGTGCCCCCCCCACCTTTCGGGGTGCCTCCCCCCCCACCTTTTGGGTTGCCCCTCCCCCACCTTTCGGGGTGCTCCCCACCACCTTTCGAAGTGCCCCCCCCCACCTTCCGGGGTGCCTCCCCCCCACCTTTTGGGGTGCCCTCCCCCATCTTTCTGGGTGCCCCTCCCCCACCTTTTGGGGTGCCCCCCCACCTTTCAGGGTGCCCCCCCCAACTTTTGGGGTGCCCTTCCCCCACCTTTCGGGGTGCCCCCCCCATTTTTCAGGGTGCCCCCCCACCTTTTTGGGTGCCTCCCCCCCAACTTTTGGGGTCCCCCCCCAAATTTCGGGATGCCTCCCCCCCCACCTTTGGGGGTGCCTCCTCCCACCTTACAAGGTGCCTCCCCCCCACCCACCTTTCGGGGTGCCTCTCTCCCCACCTTTTGGGGTGCCCCCCCTCCACCTTTCAGGGTGCCCCTCCCCCACCTTTCGGGGTGCCCCCCCCACCTTTCAGGGTGCCTCCCCCCCCCACATTTTGGGGTCCTCCCCCACCTTCTGGGGTCCCCCCCACCTTTCAGGGTGCCTCCCCCCCCACCTTTTCAGGTGCCCCCCCCACCTTTCGGGGTGCCCCTCCCCCACCTTTCTGCCACCCCCCCCACCTTTTGGGGTGCCACCCCTCCACCTTTCGGGGTGCCCCTCCCCCACCATTCAGGGTGCTCACCCCCTCTGGGGGTGCCCCTCCACCATTTGGGGTGCTCCCCCCCACCTTTTGGGGTGCCCCTCCCCCACCTTTCGGGGTGCCTCCCCCACCTTTTGGGGTGCTCCCCCCCACCTTTCGAAGTGCCCCCCCTCCACCTTTCAGGGTGCCCCTCCCCCACCTTTCGGGGTGCCCCCCCCACCTTTCAGGGTGCCTCCCCCCCCCCACATTTTGGGGTCCTCCCCCACCTTCTGGGGTCCCCTCCACCTTTTGGGGTGCCCCCAGCCCCCACCTTTCAGGGTGCTTCCCCCCACATTTCGGAGTGCCCCTCCCCCCACCTTTCGCGGTGCCCACCCCCACCTTTTGGGGTGCCCCTCCCCCACCTTTCGAAGTGCCCCCCCCACCTTTCGAAGTGCCCCCCCCCACCTTTCGAAGTGCCCCCCCCCCCACCTTTCGGGGTACCCCCCTCCACCTTTTGGGGTACCCCCCTCCACCTTTTGGGGTGCCCCTCCCCCACCTTTTGGGTTGTCCCTCCCCCACCTTTCGGGGTGCCCCCCCCCACCTTTCAGGGTGCTTCTCCCCCACCTTTTTGGGTTGCCCCCCCCTCCTTTCGGGGTGCCCTTCCCCCACCTTTTGGGGTGCCCCCCCCCACCTTTCGAAGTGCCCCCCTCCACCTTCTGGGGTGCCCCCCCCCACCTTTCGAGGTGCCCCTCCCCCCCACCTTTCGGGGTGCCTCCCCCCACCTTTCGGGGTGCCCCCCTCCACCTTTTGGGGTGCCCCTCCCCCACCTTTCGGGGTGCCACCCCCACCTTTCAGAGTGCCCCCTCCACCTTTTGAGGTGCTCCCCCCACCTTTCCGGGTGCCCCTCCCCCACCATTCAGGGTGCCCACCCCCACCTTTTGGGGTGCTCCCCCCCACCTTTCGAAGTGCCCCCCCTCCACCTTTCAGGGTGCCCCTCCCCCACCTTTCTGGGTGACCCTCCCCCACCTTTCGGGGTGCCCCCCCCCACCTTTCAGGGCGCTCCTCCCCCACCTTTTGGGTTGCCCCCCCCCTCCTTTCGGGGTGCCCCCCCCCACCTTTTGGGGTCCCCCCCCCCACCTGTGTCTCCAGCTGCAGCACCCTCTGCCGCAGCGCCCGCAGCTCGGCCTGGGCCTGTGCCTCTCGCAGCCGCGCCGCCACCACCGCCTCCTGCAGCGCGTTGGCGTTGCTCCTCCGCGGGGAATCCTTCCAGCGCCCGCACGCGCGGCCAGACTGCACCCCAAAGGGTCAGCAATGGGGGGGGGGGGGGCTGAAAATGGGGGCTGGACTGGGAGTACTGGGAGGGGTGGGGGTGGGAAGGCTGAAATGGGAGGCTGGACTGGGAGTAATGGGGTGGGGAGGATGAAGTGGGGCTGCACTGGGAATATGGGAGGGGTAGGGGGGGACTGGGAGTACTGGGAGGGGTGGGTATGAAGTTGGGAGGCTGGACTGGGAGTACTGGGGTGGGAGGATGAAGTGGGGCTGGACTGGGAGGACTGGGAGGGGTGGGGGGGGACTGGGAGTACTGGGAGGGGTGGGTATGAAGTTGGGAGGCTGGACTGGGAGTAATGGGGTGGGGAGGATGAAGTGGGGCTGGACTGGGAGGACTGGGAGGGGTGGGGGGGGTGGGTATGAAGTGGGGAGGATGGACTGGGAGTACTGGGAGGGGTGGGGGTGAGGATGCTGAAGTGGGGCTGAAACTGGGAGTACTGGGAGGGGTGGGGGTGGGGAGGCTGAAAATGGGGGCTGGACTGGGTGTACTGGGGTTGGGAGGATGAAGTGGGGCTGCACTGGAAGTATGGGAGGGGTGGGGGGGGACTGGGAGTACTGGGAGGGGTGGGTATGAAGTTGGGAGGCTGGACTGGGAGTACTGGGGTGGGGAGGATGAAGTGGGGCTGGACTGGGAGGACTGGGAGGGCTGGGGGGGGGTGGGTATGAAGTGGGGAGGCTGGACTGGGAGTACTGGCGTGGGGAGGCTGAAATGGGGCTGGACTGGGAGTACTGGGAGGGGTGGGGGTGGGAAGGCTGAAATGGGAGGCTGGACTGGGAGTACTGGGGTGGGGAGGATGAAGTGGGGCTGCACTGGGAGTATGGGAGGGGTGGGGGGGGACTGGGAGTACTGGGAGGGGTGGGTATGAAGTTGGGAGGCTGGACTGGGAGTACTGGGGTGGGGAGGATGAAGTGGGGCTGGACTGGGAGGACTGGGAGGGGTGGGGGGGGACTGGGAGTACTGGGAGGGGTGGGTATGAAGTTGGGAGGCTGGACTGGGAGTAATGGGGTGGGGAGGATGAAGTGGGGCTGGACTGGGAGGACTGGGAGGGGTGGGGGGGGTGGGTATGAAGTGGGGAGGATGGACTGGGAGTACTGGGAGGGGTGGGGGTGAGGATGCTGAAGTGGGGCTGAAACTGGGAGTACTGGGAGGGGTGGGGGTGGGGAGGCTGAAAATGGGGGCTGGACTGGGAGTACTGGGGTGGGGAGGATGAAGTGGGGCTGCATTGGGAGTATGGGAGGGGTGGGGAGGGACTGGGAGTACTGGGAGGGGTGCGTATGAAGTTGGGAGGCTGGACTGGAAGTACTGGCGTGGGGAGGATGAAGTGGGGCTGGACTGGGAGTACTGGGAGGGCTGGGGGGGGGTGGTATGAAGTGGGGAGGCTGGACTGGGAGTACTGGCGTGGGGAGGCTAAAATGGGGCTGGACTGGGAGTACTGGGAGGGCTGGTGAGGGTGGGTATGAAGTGGGGAGGATGGACTGGGAGTACTGGGAGGGGTGGGGGTGAAGATGCTGAAGTGGGGCTGAAACTGGGAGTACTGGGAGGGGTGGGGGTGGGGAGGCTGAAATGGGAGGCTGGACTGGGAGTACTGGGGTGGGGAGGATGAAGTGGGGCTGCACTGGGAGTATGGGAGGGGTGGGGGGGGACTGGGAGTACTGGGAGGGGTGGGTATGAAGTTGGGAGGCTGGACTGGAAGTACTGGCGTGGGGAGGATGAAGTGGGGCTGGACTGGGAGTACTGGGAGGGCTGGGGGGGGGTGGGTATGAAGTGGGGAGGCTGGACTGGGAGTACTGGCGTGGGGAGGCTGAAATGGGGCTGGACTGGGAGTACTGGGAGGGGTGGGGGTGGGGAGGCTGAAATGGGAGGCTGGACTGGGAGTACTGGGGTGGGGAGGATGAAGTGGGGGCTGCACTGGGAGTATGGGAGGGGTGGGGGGGGACTGGGAGTACTGGGAGGGGTGGGTATGAAGTTGGGAGGCTGGACTGGAAGTACTGGCGTGGGGAGGATGAAGTGGGGCTGGACTGGGAGTACTGGGAGGGCTGGGGGGGGTGGGTATGAAGTGGGGAGGCTGGACTGGGAGTACTGGCGTGGGGAGGCTGAAATGGGGCTGGACTGGGAGTACTGGGAGGGGTGGGGGTGGGGAGGCTGAAATGGGAGGCTGGACTGGAGTACTGGGGTGGGGAGGATGAAGTGGGGCTGCACTGGGAGTATGGGAGGGGTGGGGGGGGGACTGGGAGTACTGGGAGGGGTGGGTATGAAGTTGGGAGGCTGGACTGGGAGTACTGGGGTGGGAGGATGAAGTGGGGCTGGACTGGGAGGACTGGGAGGGCTGGGGGTGGGGAGGCTGAACTGGGAGGCTGGACTGGGAGTACTGGGGTGGGGAGGCTGAAGTGGGGCTGGACTGGGAGTACTGGGAGGGCTGGGGGGGGTGGGTATGAAGTGGGGAGGATGGACTGGGAGTACTGGGAGGGGTGGGGGTGAGGATGCTGAAGTGGGGCTGAAACTGGGAGTACTGGGAGGGGTGGGGGTGGGGAGGCTGAAATGGGAGGCTGGACTGGGAGTACTGGAGTGGGGAGGATGAAGTGGGGCTGGACTGGGAGTACTGGGAGGGCTGGGGAGGCTGGACTGGGAGTACTGGGGTGGGTTGGCTGAAATGGGGCTGGACTGGGAGTACTGGGAGGGCTGGGGAGGCTGGACTGGGAGTTCTGGGAGGGCTGGGGGTGTGGAGGCTGAAGTGAGGTTGGACTGGTAGTACTGGGAGGGCTGGGAAGGCTGGACTGGGAGTACTGGGAGGGGAGACAGTGAGGGGGTGAGGGAACTCGAGGGTTGGGGTGAGGGTTTTAGGGGGGAAGGAGGGGAGGTGGGGGATGCAGATATTGGGGTGAGGGACCGTGGGGGCAGGGAAAGGGACCCAGACATTGGGATGAGGGACACAGACATTGGGATGAGGGACTCAGGTGGGCAGGAGGGGACCCTGGGGACAGGGCAAAGGAGCCAGGTACTGGGACGAGGGACCCAGATGTTAGGACAAGTGACCCAGGTGTGCAGGAGGGCACGCAGACACTGGGAGAAGGGACTCAAGTGGCCACGAGGGGACCCAGGAGGCAGAAAATGGACCCAGGTGGCCGTGAAGGGGGTGGAGGTGACACACAGGGGACCCAGGTGGCCATGAAAGGGGTGGAGGTGACACATAGGGGACCCAGGTGGCACAGAACGGACCCAGGTGGCCATGAAGGGGGTGGAGGTGACACATAGGGGAACAAAGGTGGCAGAGAATGGACCTAGGTCGCAATGAAGGGGGTGGAGGTGACACATAGGGGGCCCAGGAGGCAGAGAACGGACCCAGGTGGAGAAGAAAGGGGTGGAGGTGACACATAGGGGACCCAGGTGGCCGTGAAGGGGGTGGAGGTGACACAAAGGGGACCCAGGTGGCCATGAAGGGGGTGGAGGTGACACACAGGGGACCCAGGTGGCCATGAAAGGGGTGGAGGTGACACATAGGGGACCCAGGTGGCCGTGAAGGGGGTGGAGGTGACACATAGAGGACCCAGGTGGCCATGAAGGGGGTGGAGGTGACACATAGGGGACCCAGGTGGCCGTGAAGGGGGTGGAAGTGACACATAGGGGACCCAGGTGGCACAGAACGGACCCAGGTGGCCGTGAAGGGGGTGGAGGTGACACATAGAGGACCCAGGTGGCCATGAAGGGGGTGGAGGTGACACATAGGGGACCCAGGTGGCCATGAAGGGGGTGGAGGTGACACACAGGGGACCCAGGTGGCCATGAAAGGGGTGGAGGTGACACATAGGGGACCCAGGTGGCACAGAACGGACCCAGGTGGCCATGAAGGGGGTGGAGGTGACACATAGAGGACCCAGGTGGCCATGAAGGGGGTGGAGGTGACACATAGGGGACCCAGGTGGCCATGAAGGGGGTGGAGGTGACACATAGAGGACCCAGGTGGCCGTGAAGGGGGTGGAGGTGACACACAGGGGGCCCAGGAGGCAGAGAACGGACCCAGGTGGCCATGAAGGGGGTGGAGGTGACACATAGGGGACCCAGGTGGCAGAGAACGGACCCAGGTCGCCATGAAGGGGGTGGAGGTGACACATAGGGGACCCAGGTGGCCATGAAGGGGGTGGAGGTGACACATAGGGGACCCAGGTGGCAGAGAACGGACCCAGGTGGAGAAGAAAGGGGTGGAGGTGACACATAGGGGACCCAGGTGGCCATGAAAGGGGTGGAGGTGACAGGGACTCAGGCATCCCGGAGGGGACCCAGGTGGCACCGTGGGGTGCGAGTGGCCTCACCTGCCAGCTGTCACTGAGGTCCTTCACCTGCTGCTGCAGCTCTGTCAGCGACTTGACGGCCTCGGCCTCGCGCAGCGCCAGCGCCTGCAGCTCCTCCTGCAGCCGCACCACGTTGTCCTCATCCGGCAGAAGGCTGTTCCTCTGCGGGGACCAGGGCACGTTGGGAGGGACGGGGGAGGTCGGCCACAGGGGACACCCGGGGGACACCGCTGTGGCTTTGGGGGTCCACGGGGAGGGGGAACAGGGGGTCCAGGACTCCCCACTTCAGCCTCCCCACCCCAGTACTCCCAGCCCAGCCTTCCATTTCAGCCTCCCCATCCCCACTCCCTCCCAGTACTCCCAGTCCAGCCTCCCCAGCCCTCCCAGTACTCCCAGTCCAGCCTCCCATTTCAGCCTCCCCACCCCCACTCCCTCCCAGTACTCCCAGTCCAGCCTCCCCAGCCCTCCCAGTACTCCCAGTCCAGCCTCCCAATTCAGCCTCCCCACCCCCACCCCTCCCAGTACTCCCAGTTTCAGCCCCACTTCAGCACCCTCACCCCCAGCCCTCCCAGTGCTCCCAGTCCAGCCCCACTTAAGCCTCCCCACCCCAGTACTCCCAGTCCAGCCTCCCCAGCCCTCCCAGTACTCCCAGTTTCAGCCCCACTTCAGCCTCGCCTCCCCACCCCCACTCCCTCCCAGTACTCCCAGTCCAGCCTCCCCAGCCCTCCCAGTACTCCCAGTCCAGCCTCCCAATTCAGCCTCCTCACCCCCACTCCCTCCCAGTACTCCCAGTCCAGCCTCCCAATTCAGCCTCCCCATCCCCACTCCCTCCCAGTACTCCCAGTCCAGCCTCCGCAGCCCTCCCAGTACTCCCAGTCCAGCCTTCCAATTCAGCCTCCCCACCCCTCCCACTACTCCCAGTTTCAGCCCCACTTCAGCACCCCCAACCCCAGCCCTCCCAGTACTCCCATCCAGCCCCACTTCAGCCTCCCCACCCCAGTACTCCCAGTCCAGCCTCCCATTTCAGTCTCCCCACCCCTCCCAGTACTCCCAGTTCAGCCCCACTTCAGCCTCCCCACCCCTCCCAGTACTCCCAGTCCAGCCCCATTTAAGCCTCCCCACCCCAGTACTCCCAGTCCAGCCTCCCCAGCCCTCCCAGTACTCCCAGTCCAGCCTCCCAATTCAGCCTCCCCACCCCCACTCCCTCCCAGTACTCCCAGTCCAGCCTCCCCAGCCCTCCCAGTACTCCCAGTCCAGCCTCCCATTTCAGCCTCCCCACCCCCACCCCTCCCAGTACTCCAGGGTGGCCCATGTGGTTGTCCCCCCCCCCAGGACCGCGCGCTGTCCCTGTCACCTTCTCCATGTCGAGCACTTTGTCCTGCATCTCCTTCAGGGCGCCCAGCGTCTCGCTCTCCCCGCAGCCGTGACTGCTCCAGCTCCGTCTCCAGGTGGGTGACGAACTCCTCGCTGAAGCGCGGGTTCCCCTGGCACCGTCCACAACACAAAATTGTCCCCAGCACGTCACCGACCCCAGCATGTCACTGTCCCCAACACGTCACTGTCCTCAACACATTTCCATCCCCAACACATCACCATCCTCAACAGGTCACCGTCCCCAACCCATCTCCATCACCAACACATCACCATCCTCAGCATGTTACTGTCCCCAACACGTCACCATCCTCATCACATCACCGTCCCCAACATCCCACCATCCCCAACTCATCTCCATCCCCAACACATCGCTGACCACAACACGTCACCGTCCCCAACCCATCTCCAACCCGAACCCATCTCCATCCCCAACACGTCACCGTTCCCAACACATCACTGTCCCCAACATGTCACCATCAACAACACACCCACCATCCTCAACACGTCACCGTCCCCAACGTCACCATTCTCAACACATCTCCATCCCCAATATGTCACCGTCCCCAGCACATCATCATCCCTAACATGTCACTGTCCCCAACACATCTCCACTCCCAACACATCTCCATCCTCAACATCTCACCACTCCCACCACATCTCCTTCCCCACCCAACACATCTCCGTCCCAAACACATCTCCATCCCCTACACGTCACCGTCCCCAACACTCCTTCACTCCCATCACATCTCCATCCCCAAATCTCCATCCCCAACACATCTCCATCCTCAACATCTCATCACTCCCAACACATCTCCATCCCCAACACATCTCCATCCCCAATACATCTCCATCCCCACCCAGCAAATCTCCTTCCCCAACACGTCACCATCCCCAACACATCACCATTCCAAACACACCTCCACTCCCAACACATCTCCACCCCCAACACATCTCCTTCCCCAACACACCTCCACTCCCAATGCATCTCCATCCCCACCCAACACATCTCCATCCCCAACACGTCACCATCCCCAACACTCATCCACTCCCAACGCATCTCCATCCTCAACATCTCATCACTCCCAACACACCTCCATCCCCAACACATCTCCATCCCCACCCAGCACATCTCCTTCTCCAACACATCTCCACCCAAAGCACATCTCCATCTTCAACACGTCCACTCCCACCACATCTCCATCCCCACCCAACACATCTCCATCCTCAACATCTCCATCCCCAACACATCTTCACCCTCAATACCTCCACTCCCAACACATCTCCATCCTCAACATCTCACCACTCCCACCACATCTCCGTCCCCATCACATCTCCATCCCCAACACATCCCCTTCCCCAACACGTCACCGTCCCAAGCACACCTCCACTCCCCATGCATCTCCATCCCCAACACATCTCCATCCTCAACATCTCACCACTCCCAACACATCTCCGTCCCCACCCAACACATCTCCTTCCCCAACACGTCACTGTCCCCAACACAACTCCACTCCCATCACATCTCCTTCCTTCCCCAACACATCTCCATCTTCAGCACCTCCACTCCCAACACATCTCCATCCTCAACATCTCACCACTCCCACTACATCTCCATCCCCACCACATCTCCATCCCCACATCTCCATCCCCACCCAGCACATCTCCGTCCCCAACACACCTCCATCCAAAACACATCTCCATCCTCAACACCTCCACTCCCAACACATCTCCACTCCCAACACATCTCCATCCCCAACACATCTCCTTCCCCAACACGTCACCGTCCCCAGCACACCTCCACTCCCACCACATCTCCATCCCCACCCAACACATCTCCATCCTCAACATCTCCATCCCCAACACATCTTCACCCTCAACACCTCCACTCCCAACACATCTCCATCCTCAACATCTCACCACTCCCACTACATCTCCATCCCCACCACATCTCTGTCCCCAACGCATCTCCATCCTCAACACCTCCACTCCCAACGCATCTCCATCCTCAACATCTCACCACTCCCATCACATCTCCATCCCCACATCTCCATCCCCAACACATCTCCATCCCCACCCAACACATCTCCATCCCCAACACGTCTCCGTCCCTAACACTCACCCACTCCCAACGCATCTCCATCCTCAACATCTCACCACTCCCATCACAGATCCATCCCCACATCTCCATCCTCAACACATCTCCATCCCCACCCAACACATCTCCATCCCCAACACGTCACTGTCCCCAACACACCTCCACTCCCAACACATCTCCATCCTCAACATCTCACCACTCCCACTACATCTCCATCCCCACCACATCTCTGTCCCCAATGCATCTCCATCCTCAACATCTCACCACTCCCATCACATCTCCATCCCCACATCTCCATCCCCAACACATCTCCATCCCCACCCAACACATCTCCATCCCCAACACGTCACCGTCCCCAACACTCATCCACTCCCAACACATCTCCATCCTCAACATCTCACCACTCCCATCGCAACTCCATCCCCAACACATCTCCATCCTCAACACCTCCACTCCCATCACATCTCCATCCTCAAGACCTCCATCCCCAACACATCTCCATCCTCAACATCTCACCACTCCCATCACATCTCCATCCCCACATCTCCATCTCCAACACATCTCCATCCCCACCCATCACATCTCCATCCCCACCACATCTCCGTCCCCAACACATCTCCATCCCCAATACGTCACTGTCCCGAACACACCTCCACTCCCATCACATCTCCATCCCCAACACATCTCCATCCTCAACACCTCCACTCCCACTACATCTCCATCCCCAACACATCTCCATTCCCAACACGTCACCGTCCCGAACACACCTCCACTCCCAATGCATCTCCATCCTCAACATCTCACCACTCCCATCACATCTCCGTCCACAACACATCTCCATCCCCAACACGTCACCGTCCCCAGCACATCTCCACCCTGAACACACCTCCACCCCCCCCCACGCCACCAAGGAGCATTCCACCCCCTTCCTCACTGCCCCTTTCACACCACGGTGGCACCACCAAGCCCACGCGCCACGACGAGTGGCAATCTGTGGGGACAGTGGGGCACACGGGGGACGAGGAGGACACGCGGGGACGGTGGGGGACGCCGGGTGACACCGACCTGCTGGTCCTGCAGCTGTCGGATGGTGCTCTGCGCACGCTGGAGGTTTTCGGTGGCCGAAGTGCAGCGCTGCTTCACCACCGCCAGTTCCCTTTTGATGATGTAGTTCTCCTCTGCTTCCTGTGCCCGTGTCACCTGGCCCTTGGGGACAGCGGGGACGTGTCACCTCCGTGGCACCGGTCCCTTTCCACGGTCACCGTGGGGGTGAGACGGAGGGGCTGCGGGCGGTGGGGACAAAGGGGGACAGGGGAGGATGAGGGTGAGGGCAGTGATGTTGGGGACAGGAGCGTGGCATGGGGGACAGGAGGGTGACAACAGCCTGGAAATGGGTGGCAATGGGGACGAGAGGGTGACGGGGGATCCCAGACCCTCTGTGGGTGACAACGGGGACCTGGAGGGTGACAGCAGCCTGGAAGTGGGTGGCACTGGGGACAAGAGGGTGGTAGAGGATCCCAGACCCTCTGTGGGTGACAATGGGGACCTGAAGGGTGACAGCAGCCTGGAAGTGGGCGGCACTGGGGATGAGACGGTGACAGGGGATCCCAGACCCTCTGTGGGTGGCAGTGGGGACCTGGAGGGTGACAGCAGCCTGGAAGTGGGTGGCACTGGGGACGAGAGGGTGTTGGGGGATCCCAGTCCCTCTGTGGGTGACAGTGGGGACCTGGAGGGTGACAGCAGCCTGGAAATGGGTGGCAATGGGGATGAGAGGGTGACGGGGGATCCCAGACTCTCTGTGGGTGACAATGGGGACCTGGAGGGTGATGAGAGGGTGTTGGGGGATGCCAGTCCCTCTGTGGGTGACAATGGGGACCTGGAGGGTGACAAGAGGGTGATAGGGGATCCAAGACCCTCTATGGGTGACAACAGGGACCTGGAGGGTGACAAGAGGGTGTTGGGTGATGCCAGTCCCTCTGTGGGTGGCAGTGGGGACCTGGAGGGTGACAGCTGCCTGGAAGTGGGTGGCAATGGGGACGAGAGGGTGTTGGGGGATGCCAGTCCCTCTGTGGGTGACAGTGGGGACCCGGAGGGTGACAGCAGCCCCGCAGTGCCCCACAGGGGTGACAAGGGGCTGAAGCTGGCCCTGGGGTGACACGGAGGGGCTGACACAGAAGACGAGGTGACAGCAGCCCCCGTGGGGACCACAGGGGTCGCTCTGACCCCACCGCCCGCACTCAGCGCTGAATTTCCACTCAAAATCCACGGGTTTGATCCGAACTCACCAGAACGATGCTTCATTTTATCCCATCCCCCACCCCACCCCACCCCTCCCCGAACACCCACTTTGCCCCACGTGGCCCCAAACCCTCATTTCCACCCCTCACCCCCCCCAAAAAAAAATCCTTCTCCTCCCTCTCCAAAGCGGGGAAGGTGCGCGGGAGCCTCCGGAAAAGCAGAATAAATAAATAAAGGATAAATTCTTCCCCCCAACCAAGCGAGACGTAGGCTGGAAAGCAGGAAAGGGTTAAAACACAGCGAGGAAGGGGTGGGTCGGAGTTTGGGGTGCGGAGTTTTGGGGGTGGGGGGGGCAGGGGAGGGGAGAGAGAAAAAAAAGAGCCATTTTTGACGCTACCTGGATGAGCCTGTCGGCGAGAGCCGCGCTCTCCTGCGGCCGCCGGCGGAGGAAAGGAGAGAAAAGGAGACACGGAACGACACTGAACCGAGGAGACGGAGGCAGCAAGAGAAGGCACGCAGCAGAAGCTCCCGGCACCTCCCCGTTTTGGGGTGCTTCCCAAGGATTTTAGCTTCTTTCGACCCCCCTCTCCCACCCCAACCCATCCCATCCAACCCCTTCCCCGCTGGGAATGCTGGGGGGGGGGATGTACGCCCCAAAACGGAGCGTTCCCCCGCATCCCAGAGGGAGAACAGGCTTGGAAAGAACGCCTGGGTTTCAGTTGCCTTTTTCTTTCTTCCTTTTCGGCACCCCCAAAGTGGTGGGGGGTTAGGGGGGGTGGGGGGAATGAGGTGGGGTGCAGCTTGGAAGGGGGAGCTGGAGGATGTGGGGTTGCCCCAAAAGGGGTCGGGGCGATCCAGAGGTGTTTCTGGGTGCCCATCCCCCCCACGGGAGGGTTTGGAGTGTGGGTTTTTGGGGTGATCTGGGAGGTTTTGGGGTCAGTTGTGGGGCTCACCTTCTCCAGGGTTTCGATGCGCTGCTTCAGCAGGCGGTTCTCGGTGCGGAGGCGCTGGGGGCAGAAGTGGGGAGGAAGGAGCACCGTTAGGGGGTCCCAAAGAAAAGTTGGGGGGAGAGATCACTAAGCCTGGGGATGTGGGGTTGGGGGTGGCTCCAGGGATAAGGGAAATCCCACAGGGACAGGCTACGTGGCCTCAGGAGGGCTCGAAGTAGTCCTGGGGATGAGTTAAAGCAGCCCCAGGGTGGCTTCAATGGCCCAGAGTGGGGTGAAGTCATCTTGGGATGGCATAAATGGCTCCAGGGATGGGTCGTGTGACCTCAGGATGGGACAAAGCAGCTTCAAAAAGGCTCAGGTGGTCCCAGAGATAGGGAAAGCCACGCCAGGATGGCTCATCCAGCCCCCGGCATGGCTCAGGTGGCTCCAGTGTGGGGCAGCGTGGCTTCAGGATGGCTCAGGCGGCCCCAGGAGGAGTCAAAAGGGCACTGCAATGGGCTAAGCTGTGTCAGAAAGCCCTGGGGACAGCTTGAGTGGCCCTGGGGACAGACCAAGCAGGACCTGGGGCGGGCTTCGTGGCCCTGAGGACGGCACAAGCAGCCCCAGGACCCCACCTCACCTTGATCTCGATCTGCTCCTCCATCTCTTTGTTCTTGATGGCGGCATACTCCTTCTCCAGCCTGCGTGGGACACGGGGACAAGCTGGGATGCCACCTGACGGAGGGGGTGGCATCCCCACGGGGCTCAGCAGCTCACCTCTTCATCTTCTTGGCGTTGTACTTGACCTGGAAGGCCCTGAGGATGAGCTTGTCGGGGCAGCTGTCGAACTGGTGTGGGATCACTTTCTGGAAGTACTGCGGGCAAAGCATCCAGGGTTTGTGGTAAAGCCACGGCCCTGGCAGTGGTATGACCCCAAAACGTGGCCCAGCACTTCAACCGACCCTAAATACAGCCCCGAGTCAGCTCGGCTGCCCCTAAAACCACCCCAACGTTCAGCCCCATTGTGTGAATCTGCCCTACTGCACACAAACTCGCTTCACATCGTGACCTTGAAGCACGGCCTCGAGCTTCAGCTGACCCCACAACACAGCCCACCTCAAACCACGGACCGATCTGCCCCCAGAGCCACATCTCGTTGCTTCTGTCAGCCCCGAAGACGGGTAAAGCCACCCTCAAATTCCAGTCCCGTTGCCTAAATGTACCTGGGACATGCCCTCCATGTCCAGCTGGACGAGCTCAGCCTGGTTGAACTGCAGCAATGCCATCCCCACGCGGAACACGATCTCCAACCCCTGCAGGAAGGGATCCACATCATCCTCTTTCCCACCCACCATCACTTTTGGGGTCTCTCCCCCCACCCCAAGAGAACCCACACGGGCCGGCGTGGGGCGAAACGCTCCCAGGAGGAAACTGTGGGAGTGTGGGTGACGTGGAGGTGTTCCCCCCGTGGCCCCGTTACCTCGTACATGAAGATGTCGAAGACCCGCGTGGCCACGGGGAGGGGGGAAGGTGGTGAGGAAGAGGGTGAGGAACCAGGACGAGGCGTACATGGAGGTGAGGAAGCTCTGCGAGCGAAAGTGGATGTTCAGCTCGGGCAGCTGCTCCTGGATGAGAAAAGAGACGTGAGGAGGAGGACACGGGGAGGGGCGTGGGGGTTTCCAGGGGTGGCTGCTGAGCTTTGAGACGGTGGACGACCCCGAGGTCTCGAGGATACCACCTAGGGGGTGGTCCCTGGGGCACACGGATGGAACCAAGGGTGTCTGGTGGGTCCCACGGGTGTCCCTGAGGTCATGAGGGTGAGCCCAGGTTGTCTCACAGACACGCTCGGGGTCTGAGGGTCCCCGGGGTGCCTTGTGGATGTGCCCTGAGCTATTGCGGGTGCTCCCCGTGGTCTCATGGACCCCAGAGCACCTTGTGAAGGTCTCTTGTGGGCATCTTGTGGACATCCCACGGCTCTTGTGGTCTCACAGTCCTCAAGACAGCTTTGTGGAGCAACCTGAGGTCTCGGGGATGCCCTCGGTGAACCCCACGGACCTCTTTGGGGTCTATCAGTTGCTCCCTTGAGTTCACAGTGTCCCAAGGACGTCCCCGAGGTATCCAGCATCCCCACAGGAGATGCCACCCCACTCCTGATCCCGTGGTGTTACCCGTGGGCTGCTGCGTTCAGGGGCAGCACTCACCTGCAACATGTACTCAAACTGGTAGATGCAGAGCCCCAGCTCGGCCATGCTGGGTTTGAAGAGCTCCCGCAGGCGGTACTCCTGCATCAGCCTCACGAACACACAGAAAGCCTCTTCCTCAGGCATCTGGAGAAGCAGCGGGACACAAATTCCCCCTTCAGCATCGGCTCCAAACTCAGAGCCCCTCCCCACCAGGCTCTGCATCTCCACTTTGGAAACGGGAATGGGGGTGGGGGGGGATTTTAAAACCCACGGCAGAACGAGATGAAGCAAACCCAAATCCTGCTCTACTGCACCTCCAAAGGTATCAAACCCCCCCTCCTTGCTTCTGCACGCCTCCAGGCTGGCACAAACCTGCATGAGCAGCAGTCCCACGATGAAGGCGCTGCCCTGGCAGTATCCAACCTCCCGGTCCACCAGCGAGTAGGCCTGAAAGGAGTGGAGAATTCAACCCAAACACACAAGCAAAGCTGAACTTCGGCTGGGCCCCGCTGCAGGCGAGAGCACGGCCGTGGCAGGAAAGCCTGGGCGCTGAAAATAAATGCTTTTTGTTGCTGTTTTTTTTTTCCCAGCTGATGACAACGTCCCCGCGTGCTGCCAAAAACGGATCCCCAAAGACCTAAAAAAGGGGCGTGGGGCGACCAGGGGGTGGGAAGCAAACCCACAGACCCCAAACCCACAAAGAGGTTTCCACGCTGGGGATGCCGGAGGAGAGGCGGTACCTTCATGACGTTGAAGAGCACCTCCTGGCCCAGGCTGTCCTGCCCCTTGAAGAACTCGTGCTCCGGATAGGTGCGGGCGATGTCCCTGCGGATGAGCTTCTCGCAGGGGGAGGACATCTTGAGCAGCTCTGAGTACTGGTTCTTGACAGGCATGTCGGTGGCACTGCACAGCAGCTGCCAGACGATGGCACGGAAGTGGTGGGGGATCCCTTTGCGGATGAGCTCCTGGAGCCAAAGAAATTGATGGAGAAAATGGGTTTGGAGACGATGGAAGAGCACCGAGGCGGGGAAGGCGGCGCCACAGAGTTTTGGAACGGATTCCCACCTTCAGCAGCTTCTCTTTCTTCTTCCTCCACTCGTCCCACTCGTTGACGATGCGGCCCCACAGGATCCAGGTGTCCTCCTCCAGGTGGCTGAGGTTGGACGAGGCCGAGGAGCTGGAGACCAAGGAGGAGCCGCTGTTCCTCCGCGAGCCGTTCATGGAGCGCATCGACTTGGAGTCGGCCTCCAGCAGCCTGAGGGGGGCACAGAGAGATCCAGAAGAGCCCCAGAGGAGCAGGGAGACCCCAAAAGAACCCCGAAGAGGGAACTATTCCCACCGAGGCACCCTAGAGGGGGAGATATTCCCCCAAAGTCGACCTAAAGGAAGAGAGATTCCCCCACCAAGAGGTATTACCCCAGCCAGGTGAGGCTGGGGAAGGAGATCTTCCCTCCATATCACCCTCGGGGAGGAGTTATTCCTCCAGAGCACCTCAAAGGAGGAAATATTCCCCACAGAGCACCTTGAAAAAGGAGATAATCCCCCCAGAGGAGGAGGTTATCTCTCCCAGTCTGCCTCAAAAGAGGAGATCTCCTCCCCAGACCACCCTAAAGTGGGAGATGTTCCCCCAAAGAGCCTAAAAAAGAAGAGATATTGCCCCCAAACCGCTGCAAAGGAGGAGATGTCCCCCCCAGAGTCACCCCAAAGGAAGAGAGATTTCCCCACAACACCTCAGAAGAGGACGTATTTCCCCCCAGTGGAAGAGACATTCCCTACAGACCGCCTCAGTGCGGGAATATTTCCCCCAAATCACACGAAATGGGGACACGCTGCCCCCTAAGACTCCCTAGAGAAGGAGGCACTCCTTCAAATACCCCAAAAGAGGACATCCTGCCCCCAAACCACCCCAGAAGAGGAGAGTCCCCCCCAAAATCGCCCTAGAGGAGGAGATACTCCCACAAAGATCACAGGACTATAGGATGGGTTGGGTTGGAAGGGTCCTTGAAGACCACAGAATCACAGAATGGGTTGGGTTGGAAGGGACCTTAAAGAGCATTGAATCACAGAATGGCTTGGACTGGAAAGGTCCTTAAAAATCAAAGAACTATAGAATGAGTTGGGTTGGAAGGGTCCTTAAAGATCATAGAACTATAGATTGGGCTGGATTGGAAGGGTCCTTAAAGATCAAAGGACTAAAGAATGGGTTGGGTTGGAAGGGTCCTTAAAGATCATAGAACTACAGCATGAGTTGGGTTGGAAGGGTCCTGAAAGACCATTGAATCAAAAAATGGGTTGGGTTGGAAAGGTCCTTAAAGATCAATGAACTATAGAATGAGTTGGGTTGGAAGGGTCCTTGAAGATCAAAGACCCCCCCATTTCTTTCAAAGCTCAACACAAAGGATGGACAGAAGTCCCAGCAGCCAGGACTCACCTATTTTGCTCCTCCAGCTTGGCCAGCAGCTCCAGCTCATCGGGGCTGAGGTTCTCGGAGTCGGAGGTGGGCGAACACGCCGGGGCCGAGTTGACGGAGGAGAGGGCTTCATGGGACGACGAGTCGGGGCTGACGGCCGGCGACGCCATCGCGGCCGAACCCGCGGGGATTTCGGGGTCTCACCTGGAAACCAAAGGACAATGTTAGGAGGACGGGACCCCCTGAAGGACATGGTGATATCCTCCAATGTCCACGAGAAGTTGAGTGAATCCTAAAAAGTGGAATTAAGCCCAACCTTTGGGGTTAGGGAATGAAGGGAGATGCCCTTGCCGTGGATTCGCTGTAGGTGTTGACCAATGTTGAGTGTTTTTCCCATTCTGGTTTTTATTTTTAGAGGAAAAGTGCCTCCTTGGAGTGGAATTGGGGTGGGAATGGAAGCTGAGTGAATCCATGAGGCTAAAAAGTGGAATTAAGAACAATGTTTGGGGTTAGGGAACGAAGAGAGACGCCCTCGATGTGGATTCGCAGTAGGTGCTGACCAATGTTCAGTGTTTTTCCCATTTTGGGGTTTTATTTCTAGAGGAAAAGTGCCTCCCGGAGAGGAAATGGGGTGGGAATGGAAGTTGAGTGAATCCATGAGGCTAGAAAGTGGAATTAAGCCCAATGTTTGGGGTTAGGGAACGAAGGGAGACGCCCTCGCCACCGATTTGCTGTAGGTGTTGACCAACGTTGAGCGTTTTTCCCTTTTTGTTTTTTTTTTTTAAGAGGAAAAGTGCCTCTCTGGAAAGAGACTGGTGGAAACGGGGTGGGAACAGAAGCTGAGTGAATCCATGAGGCTAAAAAGTGGAACTAAGCCCAATGTTTGGGGTCAGTGAACGAAGGGAGACACCCTCCCAGTGGATTCCCCATAGGTGTTGACCAATGTTCAGTGTTTTTCCCATTTTGGGGTTTTATTTCTAGAGGAAAAGTGCCTCCCTGGAGTGGAAATGGGGTGGGAATGGAAGCTGAGTGAATCCATGAGGTTAAAAAGTGGAATTAAGCCCAATGTTTGGGGTCAGTGAACGAAGGGAGATGCCCTCGCTGTGGATTCCCCATAGGTGTTGACCAACGTTGAGTGTTTTCCCATTCTGGGTTATATTTTTAGAGGAAAAGTGCCTCCCTGGAGAGGAAATGGGGTGGGAATGGAAGTTGGGAGAATTTGTGAGGGTAAAAAGTGGAATTAAGAACAATGTTTGGGGTTAGGGAACGAAGGGAGACGCCCTCGATGTGGATTCGCAGTAGGTGCTGACCAATGTTTAGTGTTTTTTCCCATTTTGGGGTTTTATTTCTAGAGGAAAAGTGCCTCCCGGAGAGGAAATGGGGTGGGAATGGAAGTTGAGTGAATCCATGAGGTTAAAAAGTGGAATTAAGCCCAATGTTTGGGGTCAGGGAACGAAGGGAGATGCCCTCGCTGTGGATTCCCCATAGGTGTTGATCAACGTTGAGTGTTTTCCCCATTCTGGGTTATATTTTTAGAGGAAAAGTGCCTCCCTGGAGAGGAAATGGGGTGGGAATGGAAGTTGAGTGAATCCATGAGGCTAAAAAGTGGAATTAAGCCCAATGTTTGGGGTTAGGGAACGAAGGGAGACGCCCTCGATGTGGATTCGCAGTAGGTGCTGACCAATGTTCAGTGTTTTTCCCATTTTGGGGTTTTAT
>JALIRH010000173.1:38111-118850 GCA_023055505.1 Callipepla californica brunnescens
GGACCGATCTGCCCCCAGAGCCACATCTCGTTGCTTCTGTCAGCCCCGAAGACGAGTAAAGCCACCCTCAAATTCCAGTCCCATTGCCTAAATGTACCTGGGACATGCCCTCCATGTCCAGCTGGACGAGCTCAGCCTGGTTGAACTGCAGCAACGCCATCCCCACGCGGAACACGATCTCCAACCCCTGCAGGAAGGGATCCACTTCATCCTCTTTCCCACCCACCATCACTTTTGGGGTCTCTCCCCCCACCCCAAGAGAACCCACACGGGCCGGCGTGGGGTGAAATGCTCCCAGGAGGAAACTGTGGGAGTGTGGGTGACGTGGAGGTGTTCCCCCGTGGCCCCATTACCTCGTACATGAAGATGTCGAAGACCCGCGTGGCCACGGGGAGGGGGGAAGGTGGTGAGGAAGAGGGTGAGGAACCAGGACGAGGCGTACATGGAGGTGAGGAAGCTCTGCGAGCGAAAGTGGATGTTCAGCTCGGGCAGCTGCTCCTGGATGAGAAAAGAGACGTGAGGAGGAGGACACGGGGAGGGGCGTGGGGGTTTCCAGGGGTGGCTGCTGAGCTTTGAGACGGTGGACGACCCCGAGGTCTCGAGGATACCACCTCGGGGGTGGTCCCTGGGGCACACGGATGGAACCAAGGGTGTCTGGTGGGTCCCACGGGTGTCCCTGAGGTCATGAGGGTGAGCCCAGGTTGTCTCACAGACATGCTCGGGGTCTGAGGGTCCCCGGGGTGCCTTGTGGATGCGCCCTGAGCTATTGCGGGTGCTCCCCGTGGTCTCACGGACCCCAGAGCACCTTGTGAAGGTCTCGGGGATGCCCTCAGCGTGTCTGGGGTCTCACAGAAGGCCCCCAGGGCATCTTGTGGACATCCCACGGCTCTTGTGGTCTCACAGTCCTCAAGACAGCTTTGTGGAGCAACCTGAGGTCTCGGGGATGCCCTCGGTGAACCCCACGGACCTCTTTGGGGTCTATCAGTTGCTCCCTTGAGTTCACAGTGTCCCAGGGACGTCCCCGAGGTATCCAGCATCCCCACAGGAGATGCCACCCCACTCCTGATCCCGTGGTGTTACCCGTGGGCTGCTGCGTTCAGGGGCAGCACTCACCTGCAACATGTACTCAAACTGGTAGATGCAGAGCCCCAGCTCGGCCATGCTGGGTTTGAAGAGCTCCCGCAGGCGGGTACTCCTGCATCAGCCTCACGAACACACAGAAAGCCTCTTCCTCAGGCATCTGGAGAAGCAGCGGGACACAAATTCCCCCTTCAGCATCGGCTCCAAACTCAGAGCCCCTCCCCACCAGGCTCTGCATCTCCACTTTGGAAACGGCCATGGGGGTGGGGGGGGATTTTAAAACCCACGGCAGAACGAGATGAAGCAAACCCAAATCCTGCTCTACTGCACCTCCAAAGGTATCAACCCCCCCCTCCTTGCTTCTGCACGCCTCCAGGCTGGCACAAACCTGCATGAGCAGCAGTCCCACGATGAAGGCGCTGCCCTGGCAGTATCCAACCTCCCGGTCCACCAGCGAGTAGGCCTGAAAGGAGTGGAGAATTCAACCCAAACACACAAGCAAAGCTGAACTTCGGCTGGGCCCCGCTGCAGGCGAGAGCACGGCCGTGGCAGGAAAGCCTGGACGCCGAAAAGAAATGCTTTTTATTGCTGTTTTTTTTTCCCAGCTGATGACAACGTCCCCACGTGCTGCCAAAAACGGATCCCCAAAGACCTAAAAAAGGGGCGTGGGGCGACCAGGGGGTGGGAAGCAAACCCACAGACCCCAAACCCACAAAGAGGTTTCCACGCTGGGGATGCCGGAGGAGAGGCAGTACCTTCATGACGTTGAAGAGCACCTCCTGGCCCAGGCTGTCCTGCCCCTTGAAGAACTCGTGCTCCGGATAGGTGCGGGCGATGTCCCTGCGGATGAGCTTCTCGCAGGGGGAGGACATCTTGAGCAGCTCTGAGTACTGGTTCTTGACAGGCATGTCGGTGGCACTGCACAGCAGCTGCCAGACGATGGCACGGAAGTGGTGGGGGATCCCTTTGCGGATGAGCTCCTGGAGCCAAAGAAATTGATGGAGAAAATGGGTTTGGAGATGATGGAAGAGCACCGAGGCGGGGAAGGCGGCGCCACAGAGTTTTGGAACGGATTCCCACCTTCAGCAGCTTCTCTTTCTTCTTCCTCCACTCGTCCCACTCGTTGACGATGCGGCCCCACAGGATCCAGGTGTCCTCCTCCAGGTGGCTGAGGTTGGACGAGGCCGAGGAGCTGGAGACCAAGGAGGAGCCGCTGTTCCTCCGCGAGCCGTTCATGGAGCGCATCGACTTGGAGTCGGCCTCCAGCAGCCTGAGGGGGGCACAGAGAGATCCAGAAGAGCCCCAGAGGAGCAGGGAGACCCCAAAAGAACCCCGAAGAGGGAACTATTCCCACCGAGGCACCCTAGAGGGGGAGATATTCCCCCAAAGTCGACCTAAAGGAAGAGAGATTCCCCCACCAAGAGGTATTACCCCAGCCAGGTGAGGCTGGGGAAGGAGATCTTCCCTCCATATCACCCTCGGGGAGGAGTTATTCCTCCAGAGCACCTCAAAGGAGGAAATATTCCCCACAGAGCACCTTGAAAAAGGAGATAATCCCCCCAGAGGAGGAGGTTATCTCTCCCAGTCTGCCTCAAAAGAGGAGATCTCCTCCCCAGACCACCCTAAAGTGGGAGATGTTCCCCCAGAGAGCCTAAAAAAGAAGAGATATTGCCCCCAAACCGCTGCAAAGGAGGAGATGTCCCCCACAGAGTCACCCCAAAGGAAGAGAGATTTCCCCACAACACCTCAGAAGAAGACGTATTTCCCCCGAGTGGAAGAGACATTCCCTACAGACCGCCTCAGTGCTGGAATATTTCCCCCAAACCACACGAAATGGGGACACGCTGCCCCCTAAGACTCCCTAGAGAAGGAGGCACTCCTTCAAATACCCCAAAAGAGGACATCCTGCCCCCAAACCACCCCAGAAGAGGAGAGTCCCCCCCAAAATCACCCTAGAGGAGGAGATACTCCCACAAAGATCACAGGACTATAGGATGGGTTGGGTTGGAAGGGTCCTTGAAGACCACAGAATCACAGAATGGATTGGGTTGGAAGGGACCTTAAAGAGCACTGAATCACAGAATGGCTTGGACTGGAAAGGTCCTTAAAGATCAAAGAACTATAGAATGAGTTGGGTTGGAAGGGTCCTTAAAGATCATAGAACTATAGATTGGGTTGCATTGGAAGGGTCCTTGAAGATCAAAGGACTAAAGAATGGGTTGGGTTGGAAGGGTCCTTGAAGATCACAGAACTACAGCATGAGTTGGGTTGGAAGGGTCCTAAAAGACCACTGAATCACAAAATGGGTTGGGTTGGAAAGGTCCTTAAAGATCAATGAACTATAGAATGAGTTGGGTTGGAAGGGTCCTTGAAGATCACAGACCCCCCCCATTTCTTTCAAAGCTCAACACAAAGGATGGACAGAAGTCCCAGCAGCCAGGACTCACCTATTTTGCTCCTCCAGCTTGGCCAGCAGCTCCAGCTCATCGGGGCTGAGGTTCTCGGAGTCGGAGGTGGGCGAACACGCTGGGGCCGAGTTGACGGAGGAGAGGGCTTCATGGGACGACGAGTCGGGGCTGACGGCCGGCGACGCCATCGCGGCCGAACCCGCGGGGATTTTGGGGTCTCACCTGGAAACCAAAGGACAGCATTAGGAGGATGGGACCCCCTCAAGGACATGGTGATACCCTCCAATGTCCACGAGAAGTTGAGTGAATCCTAAGAAGTGGAATTAAGCCCAACGTTTGGGGTTAGGGAATGAAGGGAGACGCCCTCGCCGTGGATTCGCTGTCGGTGTTGACCAACGTTGAGTGTTTTCCCATTCTGGTTTTTATTTTTAGAGGAAAAGTGCCTCCCTGGAGAGAAAATGGGGTGGGAATGGAAGTTGAGTGAATCCATGAGGCTAAAAAGTGGAATTAAGCCCAATCTTTGGGGTTAGGGAACGAAGGGAGACGCCCTCGATGTGGATTCGCAGTAGGTGCTGACCAATGTTCAGTGTTTTTCCCATTTTGGGGTTTTATTTCTAGAGGAAAAGTGCCTCCCGGAGAGGAAATGGGGTGGGAATGGAAGTTGAGTGAATCCATGAGGCTAGAAAGTGGAATTAAGCCCAATGTTTGGGGTTAGGGAACGAAGGGAGACGCCCTCGCCGCCGATTTGCTGTAGGTGTTGACCAACGTTGAGCGTTTTTTCCCTTTTTGTTTTTTTTTTTTAAGAGGAAAAGTGCCTCTCTGGAAAGAGACTGGTGGAAACGGGGTGGGAACAGAAGCTGAGTGAATCCATGAGGCTAAAAAGTGGAATTAAGCCCAATGTTTGGGGTCAGTGAACGAAGGGAGACACCCTCCCAGTGGATTCCCCATAGGTGTTGACCAATGTTCAGTGTTTTTCCCCATTTTGGGGTTTTTATTTCTAGAGGAAAAGTGCCTCCCTGGAGTGGAAATGGGGTGGGAATGGAAGCTGAGTGAATCCATGAGGTTAAAAAGTGGAATTAAGCCCAATGTTTGGGGTCAGGGAACGAAGGGAGATGCCCTCGCTGTGGATTCCCCATAGGTGTTGACCAACGTTGAGTGTTTTCCCATTCTGGGTTATATTTTTAGAGGAAAAGTGCCTCCCTGGAGAGGAAATGGGGTGGGAATGGAAGTTGGGTGAATTTGTGAGGGTAAAAAGTGGAATTAAGAACAATGTTTGGGGTCAGGGAACGAAGGGAGACACCCTCGATGTGGATTCGCCATAGGTGTTGACCAACATTGAGTGTTTTTCCCATTTTGGGTTATATTTTTAGAGGAAAAGTGCCTCCTGGAGAGGAAATGGGGTGGGAATGGAAGTTGGGTGAATCCATGAGGTTAAAAAGTGGAATTAAGAACAATGTTTGGGGTCAGGGAACGAAGGGAGATGCCCTCGCAGTGGATTCCCCGTAGGTGTTGACCAACATTGAGTGTTTTCCCATTTTGGGTTATATTTTTAGAGGAAAAGTGCCTCCCTGGAGAGGAAATGGGGTGGGAATGGAAGTTGGGTGAATCCACGAGGCTAAATAGTGGAATTAATCCCAGTGTTTGGGGTTAGGGAATGAAGGGAGATGCCCTCACTCTGGATTCGCTGTAGGCATTGACCAACGCTGACATGAGAGGTTCTGGGGTCACCTCTGTGGGATTCACTGTGGGATCAGTGAGGACTGGGAGTTCTCGGGGTCGCTCCAACCCTTTTTGGGGGGGCTGAAAATGGGTAAAAAAAAGAAGTGGTGTCCCGAAGGGGATGAGGGAGTGTTTGGGATAGGAGAAGTAGTGACTGTTGGCAGCGGTCTCAGCGCAAAATTAAACGCTGATGATCAGTGGTTGGACTAGATGATCTTGTAGGTCCTTTCCAACTTAATGTATCTATGAATCTATGAATCAAACAGAGCCCACAGCGAAACTTATCGGGGTCCGAAATGCCCTGAAATGGATTTGTAGGAAAAAATAACGTTCTGATGGGGGGGTGGGGGTGGGGGGAAGAAAGAATGAAAGAAGAAGAAGAAGAAGAAGGAGAAGATGAGAGCAGGGCAGCCAAAAACGGTTCAACTCAGTAATGAGGGATGAAGGTGGTCACGGTTATCACATGAAACCCCAAAGCGGTGGAAATGGGAGAAGAAAAGGGTAAATATGGGGTGTTTTTTTTGGGGGGGTGGGGTTAAATCTCGGTGATTTGGTGTTCTGGGGTGGATGGGTGTCGTCCTTTCCAATAGCGTGTCCTGGGGTGAGAAAATCTGCTGAAAACGTTGGGAATTGAAGGAAAGTGGTGAGAACGGTCCCAAAATCACCGCGGGGTCCGCAGCCAAATATCACTCAGAGGAAAGGGTCCTCAACGAGGGGGCAGCTCCCCGTAAGCCTTGTGCTCCAGACCCTTCACCTTGTCCTCTACGCTGTCTTGAAGCCATTCCGCCCCGATCCCACAGCGTTGCGTGGGGTTGTTGTGGCCAAAGTGCAGGAGGGCACGCTCAATCCCCTCCTCCAGGTCGTCAAGAAAGATTAATTAAACGAGACGGGCCCCAATACCGACCCCACGGGGGACACCACTCGTTATGGGACGCCAGCTGGACTTCACTCCATTCACCACTCCCCACTGGGCATGGCCCTGGAGCCCCCCCACCCCCCCACCCCCCCCAACTCTCCATTTTTAGGGTGGTGATTTCCCAATGAGGGCTGAAAGGAGCCCCGATTGGGGCACATTTGGTGTTTTTTGGGGGGTTTTCTCAGCAAAATATGGCATTTTTCCCCCCCACCCCCCCCCCCACCCCCCAGTCCTCATCCACGCTGCTGGCGGCGGCGGGTATTGAAAGCAAAGCCTTCAATGGAGCGAAAAAAGACGGGGAAGGGGGGTGGGGTGGGGGGGGAAAGGGAATTAAATAAGAATAAATCATAAAGGAGGTGGGATTTTGGGGGGGGGGGAGGAAAGGGGGGGGGGGGGGAGGGGTGATTTGATGTGGGGTCGCCCCGGGCTTTTGCCAGCAATGGGTGGGTTTGAACCCAAAAGGAGAGAGAGAGGCGCGGCACAAAGCCATCGTCCGTGAGGGGAAGGGGGGGGGGGGAACGGACACAGGGGACCCCCCCCCAACAATGAGCGGTGGGGGGGGGGGGGGAATATAAGCCCCTCATCCTCAAATAAAGGGCATCTGAGGATGGATTTGGGGAAGGGGGGGGAGCCCACTGCGTCCCCCTTCTCTTTATTATCGTGGTGACGGTGATTTTTAACCAAATCTCTGTTATTTCAGAGGGGAAAAGCAGCCAGGCTTTGAGGAAGGGAGGGGGGGGGAGGGGTATGTTCCCTCCCCCCCCCCCCATAAAGAAAAGGGATGGGGCAGCCCCTCAGGAGCCCCCTACAGCACGAGGACGGGGTCAGCCCTATATAATCCCCCCCCCCCATAAGAAATAAAAGGGGCCTCCATCACAGTGTATGTGAGGGAAGGGGGGGGGGGTAAAGATGCCCCACATAACCCCCCCCCCCCCCTCAAAAATAAACGGGGACCGCCCCATTACCCCCCCCCCCCCCCCCAATATAACCTGAGGGGTGTGGGTCCATCGATTCCTCCCTCATCATTGGGTTTTAGGACTAATTAACCCAAGGGGGGGGGGGGTGGTGATGTCCCCCCCCCCCCCCACGGTTGGAGGGGGTCTCACCCTGAGGGGGGGGGGGGGGGAGGGGGGAGGGGCGGGGCGTCCCTTCCGAAGGCCCCGCCTACCTGCGCGGCGCTGCCATGGCGACCGCCGGCTGCCTCCGAGGGGGGGGCCCGCGCCTCCCCCCCGTCGCCTCCGCCGCCTCCGCCGCCTCCGCCGGGAACCGAGAGGGAACCGGGACCGCCGCGGTCCCCGCCGCTGCCATGGGGGAACCGCCGCCGCCGCCCTGACTGACACTGACAGACAGCAGGCCCCGCCCCCCCAGACAGCTCCCCAGCCAATCGCCGCGCTTCCTCCCGCCCTCTCGCTCCGCACCGGCCAATCGGTGTGAGGCTCGGCCGTCCGTGAGCCAATAGGAAGGTAGGAGGGGTGTTGATGGACGGGTTGTGATCCAGTGAGGGTCAAGGAGATGGGCAGCCCCCTTCTTCCCCCCGTGGGGGTGGGGACCGCTGTGGTGGGTGGCGAATGGGAGCGCAGGTGGCGTTGATGGACGGACAAAGTGACCAATAGAACGCGACTCTCGCCCTGAGTGGCACTCGGGTTGACAGCGGAGGACAATAAACCCCTCCCTTTTTTTTTAGAGCCAATTGCGGAGGCCGTGATTTGACTGATCGGCCAGCGCACCAATCGCATTGCGCAGAAGACGGTGGAAACAACCAATGGGGAACGCAGGCACCGGGCGGTGGTCACACCCCTCAGCGCAGGTGTTCGATCCCGCCTCCTCTCGCGGAATCCCTGCGTTGATTGGCTGAGGAGAGTGATGGACAGCCGCCCCCACCTATGGGACGTCGAGTGGGAAAGGGAGGGGGTCGCCCAGGGTGGGCAGCATGGAGGGGTGTGGGGCAATGGTGTTCAATGGGGACGGAGTGTTGGGGCGCTCAGGGCACTGTAGGGACCGGGGGACGATGCCTGGGGGTCCCAAAGGCCCTAAAATGGGGTCAGAGTTGGGTGGGGGGGGGGAGGAGGGGGGGGGGGGGGGCTGAATCGCAGTGATTTGGGGTGGGGGATGGGGGGATGCGGTGCCTGCGGGGGGTGGGGATGCTTTGGGGGGTGAATGTGGGGCGAACTCCTCCGCGTTTGTATTTATGTATGTTAAAAACCCCCTAAAAGAAGGGTTTACAATGAGACGGATGGGTGGAGGGGTTGGGTTTATTGGGGGGGGGGGGGGGGGGGGGGGGAATGGGGGGAGGTGCCCACCCTCAACTCTCAGCATTCGGTTCCGGTTTCGTTTCTTCCAGCTCCGAAAATGGGAATGGATGGAACCGCAGGAGAACGTCGGAGGATGGGAAACAACGCTGACCCCAACCCACCCCCTCCCCCCCAATCCCCCCCTCATCCCCCCCCCCGGGAAGCGGCGGCCATCGACTTCCCCAAAATTCGGGATGAGAAAAGGGGAAATCGAGGCCGAAGGAGGAAGCGAAGGGGCCGAGGGCCGTTCACCTTTCGGCTGTGCTGGTGGAAATGGGGCCGAGGAAGGTCGAGAAGAGAGCGTTTCCTGATGGACGTCAGGCGGTGGGGGGTGGAAGGTCCCCCCGGGAAACGGGAGAGAGCTCGGAAGGATCAATGAGGATTTCTCACCCTTTTATTTTTGTTTCCCCCTCCTCTATCCGCGATGGATGGGAGGATTTCTCACAAAGACCCCCAAAAACAGAACGCAGACACAGAGTTCGGGTCCACGCGTTGGAGAACGGCGGTCGTTTCGGTGTAAAAACCTCCCCCAGGAGAAACCCAAAGACCCCAACAACCCCAAGAGACCCAAAGACCCCAATAAAGTGGGGAGGAACGTTGGCTTCGCTTGCGGAGGACGGTGTGGGGGGGGTTTCTTTTTTAATTCCCAGCTCTTTCTCCTCAAAAATGAGCACGGGAGGGGCTGTGGCACGTGGATGGGGAACACACGAGAGCGTCAGCCGCCGCGAAACCCCTGAGTGCGCACATCCGTCGGCGGTTGGGTGTTGGTTTGCGTGTTTTTCTTTTCTGTGGAAACGAGAATGGGGAAACGTGAATGCTCGCTTCCCCCGGAATTGCTGACGCGTTTTCCTCGTCTTCATAAAGCTCAGAGGGTTTTGGGAAAGGAGGATCGGGAGATGGCGCGGGACGATGGCACCGACGGTGCCGGCGAGAACTGGGAGCTCACCAAGGACGCGTTGCTGGAGGACCGAAGCGGCAGGAAAGCCTCCAAAAGAGGTACAGGGAGCCCGAAATAGACGTAAAATGGAACCAGCTCTTTGGTGGGGAACTCTTGGCAAAATAAGAGCCGCGTTTTGTCTCGTGGTTTCTCCGCTGGGTCGCGATGGGAAGGAAAAGGAACGTGGTGGAACTGCTTGGGCGGTTCTTTTGGTGAGACCTGACCTCAGCGTGCCCTTCTGGTCCTGAAGATGTGTTGGAGAAGGTTTTTTTTGGGGCTGTATCACTCTTTTCTTTCTTTTTTGTCCCCAACAGTGCTGTCGCTCCTGACCTTGTCCCCTCAAAGAGCCGTCGTGCTGCTGGCCCTGCTGCTGGCCCTCTGCTTTGTGTTGCTCATGGCTCTTACCATTGGGAACATCCAGAGAGGTGAGATCAGCACCGTGCTCGTGTTGTGGAACCATGCAGTCCCAAAATGTCTGAGCGGGAAGGGACCTGAAAGGTCGTAAAATCGGAGCATGTCTTGGTTTGGAAGGGACTGTAATGATAACAGAACCGCAGAGTCCTCAAATGGGTTGGGTTGGAAGGAACCTTGAAGATCACAGAAGCGTGGAATGATAGTGTGCGTTGGGTTGGAAAGGTCCTTGAAGATCACAGAAGTGTAGGATGGGTTGGGTTCAAGGAGGCCTTAAACACTGTAGAAAGATAGAACGTCTTGGGGTGGAAGGGTCCTTAAAGATCATAGAAGCACGGAATCCTAGAATGGTTTGCCTTGGAAGGACTTTGAAGGTCATAGTGCCGTAGAATCCTAAAATGGGTTGGTTGGAAGGAACCTCAAAGAACCATGGAATGATTTAATGGGATGGGTTGGAAAGGACCTTAAAGATCGTGGAATCTTGAAGTGATTTGGGTTAGAAGAGGACCTTAACGTTTGTTGACCTTGGATCAAATAATGGAAGGGATCTTAAAAGTGGTAGAGCCATGGAATCGTGTGATGGTTGGCTTGGAAAGTACTTTAAAGACCACAGAACCATGGAATTGCTTGGGATGGATCTTAAAGGTCATAGAACCTTGGAGTCCTGGAGTGGGTTGGGTTGGAAGGGTCCTTAAAGATCACAGAACCGTGGAATCCTGGAGTGGGTTGGGTTGGAAGGGTCCTTAAAGATCACAGAACCATGGAATCCTGGAATGGGTTGGTTGGAAAGCTCCTTAAAGATCACAGAACCGAGGAATGGGTTGGATTGGGTTTGGTTGGAAAGCTCCTTAAAGATCACAGAACCGGGGAATGGGTTGGATTGGGTTTGGTTGGATTGGGTTGGGTTGAGTTGGGTTGAGTTGGGTTGAGTTGGGTTGGGTTGGGTTGAGTTGGGTTGGGTTGGGTTGAGTTGGGTTGAGTTGGAAGGAGGTCCTTAGAGATCACAGAATGATGGGCTGGATGCAAAGTGAAGGCAAACCCTCTGCTCCTCTCCCCAGTGTCCACGGTGCGGGAAGAACTGGAGCGAGCACAGCTGCAGGACAAGCAGAGCCACGCCACAGCCTGGCACAACCTCTCAAGGGTTCAACACACCCTCGGTATGGAACCTGCTGCCCCCAGAGCTGCTTTTCCCAGCCAAAAATGCTTTCCATCAGGTTGGAGGTGGACGTGCTTTGAGTTTTCTCCTCTCGTTTTCCTCTCAGATACGCAGCTCTCGGCCGAGCTCCGGGCGATTCACAGCCGACTTCTGAACGGTACACCGATGAAAAATCAGGGGGGGGAATTCAGCCACAAGCTCAGCACTGAAAATCGGGTGGTGAGCTGGGGGCTCAGAGCCCACATTCCCTCCTCCCAGTGTCACGAGAAGTGGAGGACGTGCAAAGGAAGATGGCACAGTGCCGAGCGGAGTGCGGGAAGGAGCTGTCGAGTCGCGTCCAAGCCCTGGGTGAGAGCCTGGTGTTGGGGGTTGAATTTCAATCCTTCTCCTCGATACAAAGGCAGCACGGGGTCGAGGAGGTTTGTAGAGCCTGCCCGCAGGCGGGCTCGTCGAGTTCGGAGCATCACTGAGTGTAATACTGATGGAAGAAGAGCCTTTCTCAGCCCGATGATGAACACAACAAATGCTCCTTCAGTGAAAGTCTTCGAGGTTTCCGTGGCTGCGGTTTAAATGCGTGGGGAAAGCGCAAGAAAAAGAGGAAGGGAGAGAGAGAATGCGTTTCCCTGGGCAAAATCTGATTCTTTTTTCTTTGCTGTTCTGTTTATTTCCCCCCCCCCCCCCCCACACCCGTTGCAGAGGGAAGGGACGTGCTGCAGCCCGCACTGCAGCAGCTGGAGGAGCTGAGGAAGGAGCAGAGCCGCATATCCACGCTGCTCAGCACAGCACTGGAGGAGACCCAGAACCTCACGGGTGAGGGCAGCGGACGCATCCCCTCCTCAGTCACCCCCCCCCTTTCCTTCCCCTCTGTGCTTTCTCTTCACTTTCTCCCTCTGGTTTTCCCCGCAGAGATGTTCTGCACCAGGTGTCCTGATGGCTGGCAGCAGTTTGACAAAACCTGCTATTATTTCTCCACTGAAAAGAAGTCGTGGGTCGAGGCTAGAGCTGCCTGCTCCATGCTGGGCGCTCATCTCGCCATCGTCAACAGCGAGATGGAGAATGTGAGCCCCACAACTTCCCCCCCCCCGCTAAAAAAAGCCCAAATGGGGCATGTTTAGAAGGGCATCAAGCTGAAATTCTGCAAAGAGGTGAAGCATGGGAGAAAGCATCCGTGCAGCCCAGACTCGAGGTGACCATCCAACGCACCCATCTGTCCCCAAAAAAGAGCCAAAAGGAGAAATTATTTCCAAGGGACTGAAACTCTGTGATCTCTTCAGAGGATTCCAACCCCGGTGGTGGTGTAGAGGGCACATTTCCAGCCCCGATTTAGTCGACCTCTGTCGGCTTGAGTTTCACCAGCCCTAAATTTCACCGCGTTCATCCCCGTTTCCTGCGGTTGTCCCCAGCAAAGGGATGGGGCTCCCCGGAGTCACCATCAGTGACGCTCAAGTCCCATCGCTGCTCACCCACTTCCTACCCTGACCGCTCGCAAACATGGGCGTGTTTGTTTTGCAGAAGTTTCTGGCCAACCACATCATGGAGATCCGGGCGTTCTGGCTGGGACTGAACGACATGCACCAAGAAGGAGACTGGCAGTGGTTGGACGGCCAAGCCCTCTCTCTGTCGTATGTTTCTGAGCAATTTGCTGTTCCCAAACTGCTTTATTTCCCTCGTTTGGCCCCCAAAAAGCCGAGCACTGCACCCTCGGTCGCCCTGCTCTGGTGTAGCGTGGAGGAAAAAGGGACAGAAAGAGGTTTCGTGGCACCTGAAGGTGCGGGGTGGGTTGAAAGGGGTGGGGGACCACTGTGGGAGTGGGGTGTTTTCCCCCCAGAATTGGTTTTGGGGGGGCTGAAAACTGAGGGGAGTGCACAGGGAGCGGTGGCTCTGGCGAAGTCAGAGGGGTTGTTTTGTGTTTTGTGTGTGGGATTTGGGGGGAGAGCACTGAGATGGATATAAATTGGTTGGGGCTGGAAAGGGAAAAACAGAGGTTGAGGATGAGTGCGTTACATGGGGGAAGGATCCCCAAATCCCCAGGAGAGGAGGAGATGTGTTGGGATTGGGGTTAAAGTGCCTGAAGACCTAAACCCACCTTAAAGAAATGAGCAAAGAACCCCAAACCCATAAATCCAGACGGGTTTCTGAATGCCCATCATCCCACCCAAACTGCTAACCCTAACCCTAACCCTAATCCTACCCTAAACCTAACCCTAACACTAACTGCTCCCTAACCCAAACCCTAACCCTAACCCAAACCCTAACCCTAACCAACTGCTCCCTAACCCTACCCTACCCTAACCCTAACCCTAACTGCTCCCTGACCCTAACCCTACCCTACCCTAACCCTACCCTAACCCTAACCCTAACCCTAACCCTAACCCTAACCCTAACCCTAACCCTAACCCTAACCCTAACCCTAGCCCTAACCCTAACCCTAACCTAACCCTACCCTAACCCTAACCTAACCCTAACCCAAACTGCTCTCCACCTAACCCTAACTGCTCCCTAACCCTAACTGCTCCCTAACCCTAACCCTAACCCTACCCTAATCCTAAACCTAACCTTAACCCTAACCCTAACCCTACCCTAACCCTAACCCAAACTGCTCTTCACCTCACCCTAACTGCTCCCTAACCTTTACCCTAACCCTAACCCTAACCCTAACCCTAACCCTAACCCTAACCCTACCCTAACCCTAACCCTAACCCTAACCCTAACCCTAACCCTAACCCTAATCCTAACCGTACCCTAACTCTAACCCTAACCCTAACCCTAACTCTAATCCTAACCCTAACCCTAAACCTAACCCTAACCCTAACCCTAACCCTACCCTACCCTACCCTGACCCTAATCCTAACCCCAACCCTAACCCTAATCCTAACCCTAACCCTAACCCTAACCCTAACCCTACCCTACCCTACCCTGACCCTAATCCTAACCCTAACCCTAACCCTAATCCTAACCCTAACCCTAACCCTAACCCTAACCCTACCCTACCCTACCCTGACCCTAATCCTAACCCTAACCCTAACCCTAACCCTAACCCTACCCTACCCTACCCTGACCCTAATCCTAACCCTAACCCTAACCCTAACCCTAACCCTAACCCTAACCCTAACCCTACCCTACCCTAACCTGACCCTAACCCTAACCCTAACCCTAACCCTAACCCTAACCCTAACCCTACCCTAACTTGACCCTAACCCTAACCCTAACCCTAACCCTACCCTAACTTGACCCTAACCCTAACCCTAACCCTAACCCTACCCTACCCTACCCTGACCCTAATCCTAACCCTAACCCTAACCCTAACCCTAACCCTACCCTACCCTACCCTGACCCTAATCCTAACCCTAACCCTAAACCTAACCCTAACCCTAACCCTAACCCTAACCCTACCCTACCCTAACCTGACCCTAACCCTAACCCTAACCCTAACCCTAACCCTAACCCTAACCCTAACCCTACCCTAACTTGACCCTAACCCTAACCCTAACCCTAACCCTACCCTAACTTGACCCTAACCCTAACCCTGACCCTCCAGGTTCTGGAGGAGCGGTGAACCCAACAACGTTGGCCAACACGGTGAGGACTGTGCCACCGTGTCCTCCAGCGGGCTCTGGAACGATGTCGTCTGCACCAGCCCCGAGGCCTGGATCTGTGAGCGTAGCTGCTAGCGGGATGCCCGGCCTCGAAACGGGGTGAAAACAGTTAGAAAAAAAGAAGAGAAAACCCATACACAGACAGAAAAAAAAAGAAAAAAGGAAAAATAAAATAAAATGAGCTACAAACAGCGACACTGAGCATGGGATGGAAAAGTGAAGCTCAGCTACGAGGTGCTGTCGTGATCACCATGGAGTGATAGCTGTGGTGGGAGATGGAGGGTGTGCTGGAAAATGGGAGCAGAATGAGCCACGGATGGAGGGCGGAAAGTGGATATTTTGGGGGGAGATTTTTGGGGTGTTTTGCCACCGCTCGGCGCGGCGTTGCCTCGAAATAAAAGTCTCGTGGTTGCAGTTGGAACAAAAGCTCCGGGATCTGAACCTGTTTCCCCTCTTGGAAAGGAGGGTCGGAGCTCAGCAAAATTCCCAGCAAAAAAAAAAAAAAAAAATAAACAACCCCCCCCCACCCTCCCCAAAAAAAGAAAAAACAGAAAGGAAGAAAGCAAACATGGGTTTTTGGGGCGGGCATGCAAATCCCCCACTCGTGGGTGCTGGAGTGTGACAGCTGTTTTGCCGTAAAGGCCGTAACACCGATTCCCCTCCTGAGAGGAACCGAAACCTCACGGCCAAACCCCGAAATGGGGAGAGCTGGAGGCGGTGTGGGTTTTAGGGCCGCGCCTGCGCGACGCGGAGAACCAACGAGTCGTAGCATGGCTTAGGTTGGAAGGACCATCCATGGCTCTGCAGGAGACCTATGGCAACTGGCTGGGTCCCCCTCCGGTCCCCTCCAGGAGGCTGGTGAGACAAACAGGTAAATTTTGGGGTGAAAAGTCCCGTTTTTGGTGTGTTTTTGGGGAACGGTGGGTGGCTCGGCAATAGGAGGGGTGACTCAGTGTGAAGAGGGTGTTGGTGCTGCATGGAGCAAGGCCGAGCGTGCCTGGGTGGGGATTGTTCTTGCTTAAGAAGACTTCCAATCTCCAAGTTTTGCCCGTAAACTCTGCGCCAGACCTTGACAAAGTGATAGCAGTGTCCGTACCGGCAGCAGTCGCGTTGGGTTTGGGGCTCTTCCCGTCATCCTGAGCACCGTTTCCCTTCCTGTTTTTGGCAGGGATTTACTCCGTTGCTGGGAAAATGACACCCATGGATGACTTCAGGCCGGGTCAGTCCTCGTTTTAAACCCTTTTGGGCTTTTTTTTTTTGGAGGCGTGGATGGAAAGCAGAACTCCCCGAGGCGTCTCGGGGCTTTATTTTCAGCTCGCTCGGTCAAACGTTCCTCTCTGTCACTCTCCGAGTTCAGTTCCTTCAATCAAATGGGATCCAATTGCCCAAAGGGACCCTTGTAAATCTTCCCTGGGTGAAGTGAAAGAGAATCGGTCGCGAGGAATCGATCGCTTGGTGATGGTTTCCCCCTCCCCCCCCAAATTTCGGCTGTGGAAAAGCTCATCAGTGTAGTAAAAATCCATTAAAAAATTAAAAGTAGTGTAGAATTACACTTTAATTTTTTACTTTGGGTGTAAAAATGCTGAGGATTTATTGAAATGACCCTGAACTCTGCCCGGGGAACCGTAGATCCGATGCGTTGCTGTGAGAGGTGAAGGTAACCAAATGAATGACGTCAAATGGATTTGTTAGCCGAGATATTCGATACATTTAGAGAGATGATCAAGATGGCAAAGAGACAATGGATAATAATTGATCACCGAGGATTGAGGGGAAACTCACAAAGGGTGGGCTCTCCAAAAGAGATCCTTCCCGAGTGGGGGTCAGCCTTAAATGGGGTCTATGGGAGAGGGGAGTCAGACTCCACCCCTTGGGGTCACACAGGTGAAAAAATGAGGTTTATATGGGAGGTGGAGTCATTCTCCACCCCTTGGGGTCACACAGGTAAAAAAATGAGGTCTATAGGAGAGGTGGAGTCGTTCTCCACCCCTTGGGGTCACACAGGTGCATTGCCTTCACCTGTGTTCCCACAGCTGACTCGATGCTTCAGGTGATTGATCAGTGGTTCAAGCCACGGTTCAGCAGTTCCCAAAGATCCATTGAGGCCAATCGTTGGCAGCCAGGGTTTCTAATTGGTGCAAAACCCACTTTCCCCCCCATTCTTCTCTCCCGTAGCATCTCCAGACAGCTTCGCCGACGAGGATGACTACGATGACGTGTCGGTGTCGGGGTCGGATCGCGGCTACGAGCCGCCGGCGTCCAACAATGACCTGCAGAGCCAGAAGAGCAAAGGGGGCACAGGTAGCACCCCCCTCCCCTCCTCGTGTCGCCTCTTCGCTCCAAAAATACCCTCAAAATGCCCTAAAAACACCACCTCTGTAGGTGTCTACATCCTTGCGGGGAAACCGCCGTCGTCAAATCCTTCCCCGAGGGGTGAGTCCCTTCCGTCCCTCCTTCCTTGGCTGATCCCAAAGGGCTCAGTGGGATCCTGACGGTGGAGTTTGGGGTCTCCAAAGGGCTCAGTGGGATCCTGACGGTGGAGTTTGGGGTCTCCCTGATTTCTCTGCAGGGAACCCCAAGCCCAGCGGTGGATGTCGGCAGCCGTCAGTGGCTGTCCTCTACGTTTTGGTGGCCCTGAGCTTCGTGGCGTGGGTTCTGCTCCTGACGTTGGCCGTGGTGAAACGTGAGTGGCCCCAGTGGGTTGGGAGTCACTGGGTTTGGTGAAACACCGTGAAAACAAAACGCGTTTTCACCACTAAAGATAAAGACTGTGTATTGTGGCTGAAGTGCCGTCCGCCTCCTCCCACCCACACCAACGGCATCACGGCTCTAAATCCACAACAAACAGCCCCAGAAGTCATACATTGTAGACATCAGTCGGGATTCCTTGCGAGGATCCGACCTTTTCTCCATCGTTTCTATTTCAGACATGGAAATCGTGGCGGAGTTGGAGCTCTTGAAGTCGAACTACTCCGAGAGCCGAATTAACAGTAGGTCCCGTGGCGATGTGCTGCCTGATTGTTAGTGTTTGGGTCCTTTGCAGCACGGCGTTGGTGCAAATGGAGGAAAACATGAGTTGTGTTGGGTGGATGTTTGGTTTCGCTCCGTTTCTTATCAAAGCAATGCTGGTTGGTTTTGATTTCCACCGATCCAGCAGTGCGGATCGGGCAACGATCGAACTCTGTCCTGAATCCTAATGGGATTAACCCCGAAAAGGTGCAAAGAGGACCAGGTCAGCCCTGAGGATGTCACAGGGGTTCACCTGGTGGTGGGTGAGGAGCTCACCTGGAGGAAAACCCACCTCGTTAGGTGGAAGGGCGTAAATCCTACAGAAAATCCCGCAAAACTCCAAGCATAGTTGGCCAACCCTTTGGCCGCTGTGAAGTTGATTAAAAGCTGAAGATTTGGGTAACCCGATCTGGGGGGTGGAAGAAAGGAAGGCTCACCCCACTCCGTGCCCCCCCAGTGCTGCAGGAGCTGTCGGATTCCCATCGGGAACAGGCACGGCTGCGGAGTGCGATGCGCAGTTACTACGGAGAGCTGCAGGACATAACAGGTAGAGCCACGGTGCCATCGTGGTCTTGATGTTTCAGCTCAAAAAGACCACCTTGGGCTTAAGGCTGGAAGATCTGGGGGGTGGTTTCTTCTTGTCCCAGTGCTGATCTGCAAAGTGGTCCCGGAAAAAAAGTGCTTGGCTGGTTGGAAGCTCTTCGAGAGGAGCTGCTACTCCTTCTCCACCGAGAGGGTGAACTGGTGGGACGCCAAGGAGACCTGCAGCGACCAAGGAGCTCACCTGGTCATCGTCAGCTCGGATCAGGAGCAGGTCAGCCCCAAATCCCCATTTTTTTTTGGCAAACACACGATCTCCAAAGCCTCTTTTTTGGGGGGGGAACAAACCAACATTATTGGCCATGGGTGGAGGGCTCAGAATGAGGTGGAGGTTGAGTAAAGCTTAAAAGGAAAACATTCTCACGTGGCATCCCCAGAATTAATTGTTTTTGTGTGTTTTCCAATGAATTTTGTCGTCTTAGGGCTTCCTGAAGAACAGCATCAACAGCAGCAACACGTACTGGCTGGGGGTGACGGACCAGCTGCAGGAGGGCATGTGGCTGTGGACAAACGGTGACACTGTCAGTACCAGGTATGAATCCCACACGGGGCATCCCCCGGCGTTGGAAAAGCATCCCGAGAAGTCGGGAACAGAGGCCGACTCGAGCTGCCAGGATCGGGGTGTTGAGGTGATCTGGCACCAAGCGAAGGGGAAAAAGCGGTGTTAGGGGGTTCGCTGGTGGCAGATAACACAGCACAGAAGCGATGTGACGGGTGCAGCGTGGGGCTCCTCAGCACAATGCTGGAAAAAAAAGAAAGAAGCATTGTCCTTCTTTCTGAGCGCGCTCTGCCACTGTAGAGCTCATTTTTAATTTCTCTCCCTTTTTTCCCCCTCTTTCCATTCCCCCCTTTTTCCATTCCCTCCCATTTCCTCCCCCTCCTTTCCCTTCTTCACCCTTTTCCTTCCCCCCCTTTCAATTTCCCCCCTTTCTTCCCCCCCATCCTTCCCCCCATTTCGTTCCCCCCTTTCCTTCCCCCCCTTTTCTTCCCCCCTTTTCCTTCCCCCCCATTCCCTTCCCCCCTTTCCTTTCCCCCCCTTTTCATTCCCCCCCCATTCCTTCCCCCCTTCCTTTCCTTTCCCCCCCTTTTCCTCCCTCTCCTTTTCCTCCTTCCCCCTTTTCCTTCCCCCCCTTTTTCTCTCCCTCCTTTTCCTTCTCCCCCCTTTTCCTCCCTCCCCCCTTTTCCTTCCCCCCATTCCTTCCCCCCTTCCTTTCCTTTCCCCCCCCTTTTCCTCCCTCTCCTTTTCCTCCTTCCCCCTTTTCCTCCCTCCCCCCTTTTCCTTTCCTCCTCTTTTCCTCCCCCCCCCTTTTCTTCCTCCCCCCTTTTCCTCCCTCCCTCCCTTTTCCTTTCCCCCCTTTTCCTTCCTTCCCCCTCCTTTTCCTTTCTTTCCCCCCTTTTCCTCCCCTCCCCCTCCTTTTCCTTTCTTTCCCCCCCTTTTCCCTCCCTCCCCCCTTTTCCTTTGCCCCCCTTTTCCTTCCCCCCTTTTCCTTCCCTCCCCCCTCTTTTCCTTTCTTCCCCCCTTTCCCTCCCCCTCCTCATTTCCTTCCCCCCCCTTTTCCTTCCCCCCCCTTTCCTTTCCCCCTTTTTTTTTCCCCTTTCCTTCCCCCCCTTTCCTTTCCCCTTTTTTTTCCCCTTTCCTTCCCCCCCCTTCTCCTCCCCCCCCCCCCCACTTCTCTCTTCCCCCCGTCCCTCCCCCCTTTCTTCCCCCCTCCCCCAGCTACTGGATGGCATGGCAGGAGAACGTGAACCAGGAGCAGAAGGACTGTGGCACCATGAGACCCAACGGCATGTGGGCCGACGAGTACTGCTCCCACCTCCACCACTGGATATGCGAGAAGTCCTGGAACTGCTGACCTCCCCCCCTCCTACCCCCCAGCAGCTGAAAAATTCAGGTTAAATCCAAAGAGTTGAGTTAAAAAACGGGAATTGATGTTGGAGGGTTATCAGCTAGAAAAAATAGCAATACGTTTGGGGGGGAATTGATGATATCGATCGGTGGGAGCGTTACCAGTAACAAAACATCTCCTCTGGGTTGAAAATTAACCCTGGGAGCTCTTCCCTCCCCCCCCCCCAGAATTAGGTAATTCGAGCCAGGCTTGAGAAATGTATTAAGATCGATGAGAAAGGGACCTGTGGCTGAAAGCGAAACTGTTTTGTAGCTGTTTTGTAAAAATGAAAAATAATTATTAGTTTTTTTTCCCCAAAAAAAACCTTTTTCTTGCAGGGAAATGGATGCTTCGGGGGAGCCGGACCCCATAGATATGGGGACTGGGAGTGATGGGACGCAGCCCAGTGCTGGGACTGGGGGAGGGGAACTGGGAGCTGGAAGTGCGAGAAGAGGGTTGTTTCACAGTGGAAAAATGGTGAAAATAGGTCAAAATGGGGAGAAGGAAAAAAAAAAAAGGCAATTCTCGGGGATAAAAAACTCAACAGCAAGTCATTTCTCGGGAAAAACGTGGTGAGAATGGGACATTTCGTGGGGAAAATTGATGGAAAAGGGTCAGAATGCTAAAATGGGATATTTTTGGGGGGGTTTGCTGAAAATAGGGAGGACAAATTGCTGAAAGCAGGTTGTTTCTTGGGGAGAAAGCTTGCTGAAAATGGGTGGTTCTGCAGGAAATGTTTGTCATGGGTGGGATCTGGGGGGAGGGGAGGAACTCTGAAAAACGTTCAAGCAGGAAAACGTCGTGCTGGAAATCAGCAAGAAAATGGTAAAAGAAGGATCAGGTGTGCCAGAAAATGCAGATATGAGTCGGTCCTGTGCGTTCTCACCGTCGGATCTCCCACGTGCTGCCCTCATTCTCCTTCCTGGGGGGAGGGAGGGCCACATTTGGGGTGAAGCGTGGCAGCAATGGGTTCAAAATGGGCTCCAGTGGTTTCTCGTTGGACCTCCAGTGCCTTGAATGCCATCAGCCTGCTGGGACACCCGTCTCTGGGGAAAGAACTGTGCGTGTCGTCACGAATTTGGGTTGGAAACGATGCAGGAGGTTCAAGGAGATCTTGAAGACCCCAAGAGATGTTCAAGGAGACCCCAGAGTGCACAAGGCAATCCCAAGAGGTTCAAGGAGACTCTGAGGAGCCCACGGAGACCTCAAGAAGATCAAGGAGACCCCGAGAGGCTGAAGGAGGTCTTGAAGGCCCTGAGATGCTCAAGGAGAACCCAAGGACCCCACAGAGACTCCAAGAGATTCAAGGAGACGTTGAGGGCCCCAAGAGATGCTCAAGGAGACCTCAAGATGCTCAAGGAGACTCTGAGGAGCCCATGGAGACCCCAAGAAGATCAAGGGGACCCCGAGAGGCTCAAGGAGAACTTGATGGCTCCGAGATGTTCAAGGGGAGCCTGAGGAGCACATGGAGACCCCCAGGGGTCCTGTGGAGATCGTGAACCCCCAAGATGCTCCAGGTTAGGGATGAAATGAGTCTGAGTTTGCACCAGGTCCAGATTTGCGCTCAGGAAGCATTGGAGGCACCCATGGGTGGTGAGGGGTGTAGGCATGGTGGAAAAGTTCAGCTCCGGGGTGGATTGAACTCCCACCTTTGGGTTGGGACACCCCTCTTGGGTCTCAAAACCCCATTTTAAGGCCCTTCCCGGAGTCAAACCTGTTATTTTGGGGTCCAATCTCACACTTCTAGGTTCTTGGGGTGGCCTTGTCTCAGCCCCGTAAGCTCATCCTTGTCCCCTGCCCGAACACCGGGGTCCTTTCCTAACAGCTCTGACCCCACAGTCTCCCACACCCACACCCACGTCCCTTCCCACAAACGTTGGCCCCACAGCCGATGTTGGATTCCTTCCCACGTCCATCGATCACCCGACCTTGGCCCCATTCCCCGCTCCGATCGCCCTGGATCCCATCCCGGAAAAGCCAAACCCGCAGCCTCATCCTCACCCTTTTTATTGCTCCTCGTAGGCAGGAGGAGGCATAAATTAATTAACGGGGAGGGGAGGACGCAGGGACCTCAAAGGAGGATGCAGGGGATACGGGGTGGGGGGATACGGGGTGGGGACATGAAGGGGTCATGCGGTCAGCAATACTCCGAGTAATCCTCCTCCACGTAGTTTGCGGGGAACCATCCAACCTGGGGGAGGAAAGATGGGTAGTGAGGACCCGGAGGGGGGATTCTGGTGGGATGGGGTGGGGTTGGATCTGTGGGGTGGGCTCATACCCGCCCGTAGATCTCCCCTTTCCACCAGCCCGGGTGCCCCTTCTTGCTGAGGACGCGGATGATGTCCCCTTCTCGCAGCGTCAGCTCCGTCCGGTCGCGGGCACAGAAGTCGTAGCGGGCTTTGGCCGACCCGAAGCTGCGCACGGCCCCTATGGGATTGAGGACGGGTCACCCCCATGGCCAACCCCAAAGCCAGCTCCTCTCCATCCATCTCCAGGCCGTTCCCATTGCTGCGACCCCACAACTCAACCGCTCCCAACTCAACCCCAACTCATCCCTCTTGGCCGTTCCTCTCCGCCGTCATCCGCAACAAGGAACCCCAACAAATCCACCCCACTGCCACCCCGTGGGGGTGTACAGAAGTCCCTTCCGACCCCAATGATTCCATGGGGGAGCCCATCGTCACCGCCACCCCATGATGTGGGACCCCATCTCCTGCATCCCACCATCACCATCCACCACGGAAGACCCCACCATCCTGCTGTCGTGACGTCCACCCCATCACTGAACCCCAAAAATTAGAGACCCCACCCCATAACCCACATCCTACCGGGGGGTCGTGGGCTGGCCCGGCTCTCGGGCTCCTTGAAGGGCACCATCAAGGCCGTGTCAAGAGCCTTGAAGCAATCCTTGAGCGAGTTGCACTGGTAGAACTCTACCAGATCCTACGGGTGATGAGATGATGGGGTCACCACAAACCCCCCAGTCCCCAGGCGGTGGAATTGGGGCGTAGGGATGGGGAATGGGGCCCAACGCTCACCACCAGCCCCTTGAAGGCCTTCTTCTCGTTGAGGCGGTACAGCCCTTCAGATGTCATCACCTTGATGTGCTTCACCTCCGCACGGTACCTGGGCCGGGGGGGATGTGGATCTGACCCACCGCTACCACCCCCCCACACCATATCCCAAATCCTATCCATCCCAGCACACCCACCACCCCCATCCCACCCTAAAGGTCCATCCCTACTACTTCTATCTCACCACTGAAGACCTCGCCATGTTCCATCCCATCGTTGCCACCGTCCCCATACCCATCCCACCACCACCGCCTCCTCCATCCCACCCCATACCCCATGTCCAACCCATCCCATGGCCACCACCACCTCCATCCCACCCCATACCCCATGTCCAACCCATCCCATGGCCACCACCTCCTCCATCCCACCCCATACCTCATGTCCAACCCATCCCATGGCCACCACCACCTCCATCCCACCCCATACCCCATGTCCAACCCATCCCATGGCCATCACCACCACCTCCATCCCACCCCATACCCCATGTCCAACCCATCCCATGGCCATCACCACCTCCATCCCACCCCATACCCCATGTCCAACCCATCCCATGGCCACCGCCACCTCCTCCACACCGTGAAAGTCCCAACCACCTCTGTCCCAGGTACCCCTCACTCTCTGCCACCACCACCTTCACCCCACTGTGGGTCCACCCCTACTGCTTCTATCTCACCACCATACACCGTGGAGGGGGGACCTCCTTGTGTCCATCCCACCTCCACCACCTGACCCCCCCCCAAACCCCATGGGTCCCCCCCAAAACCCTACTTGATGCTGATGGCGAATTCTCCCGTGTCCTTCACCCGCTGCCGCACCAGGAACGTGCCGTCAGAGCGGGGGGTCAGGATCTGCTCCGCTTCCCCCCGTTCCATGGGGCCGGCGTACCTGGGGTAGGGAAGGGTGGGGTTCTGAGCCCCCGTAAATCAGCACCCCATTGTCTCTGTGGGGTGATTTGGGGGGGTTGTGAGGTAACTGTGGTGTAGGATCAAGGGCGCTCTGGGGAAGGAGAGTTTGTGTTATGGGATGACTCTGTGATGACTTCAGGGAGGACCCTGCAAAGGGATTGGGGGGAAGGGCTTGAGGCAATAGGGTGACCCCAAAAAGGATGGGGTGAAAGATTCATAGGGTACTGCTGGCTACGGGATGAGGGTTTGGGTGAGGGAGGGTTCCTATGGAGACATTAACGGATGATTTGGGGCGTCCTGTGGGATTTGAGGGTCTCCAGAGGAGGATTCAGGGGACCCCAGCACTGACCAGAGGTAAACAGAGAGATCCGGCATCGGCGCCTGTGGGGTAGAGGCAGAGATGGGGATCAAGGGAGGCAGAGGGCGACCCCCCGAGACCCCCCGAATCCCACAGACACCCCCATATCCCACAGACACCCCCTATATCCCAAGAAACACCCAACATCTGGGGGACACCCCCACCGCGCCCAACCCCTGGAGCTCCTAAAGGTGTTGTAGGGTATCTCGGGGGGCTTCGGGGTCCCTGTACTCACACAGATGAAGGGTCTGACAGCAGCACAGGGGAACCAGCCCGCGTCACCATTGACCACGTTCCTGCCCTGCAGACAAAGCCCCACGTGGAGATCCGTCCCCACTTTGGGGTTCCCCACTTTGGGGTTCCCCACTTTGGGGTCCATCCTGACACGGCCATGGAGACCCATCTTCATCACGGCCATAAAAGACCAGGCCCCACAATGGATGCTCATCCCTATGATGATCGTAGGGGATCTGTCCCCACTTTGGGGTCCAATCATGGGGTTCCACCCTGAGGATGGGATACCCCTCCCCATTTTGGGATGACACAGCCATAGGGGATCTGTCCCCACTTTGGGGTCCATCCTGACATGACCATAGGGGATCTGTCCCCATAGCGGAGGTCAATCCCTACAATGGTCATAGGGCGATCTCTCCCCACTTTGAGATCCAACCATGGAGTTCCACCCTGAGGATGGGATACCCGTCCCCATTTTGGGGCGACACGGCCATAGGGGATCTGTCCCCACTTTGGGGTCCGTCCTGACATGACCATAGGGGATCTGTCCCCATAGCGGAGGTCAATCCCTACAATGGTCACAGGGCGATCTCTCCCCACTTTGAGATCCAACCATGGAGTTCCACCCTGAGGATGGGATACCCGTCCCCATTTTGGGGCGACACGGCCATAGGGGATCTGTCCCCACTTTGGGGTCCGTCCTGACATGACCATAGTTGATCTGTCCCCATAGCAGAGGTCAATCCCTACAATGGTCATAGTGGGATCTGTCCCCACTTTGAGATCCAACCATGGGGTTCCACCCTGAGGATCAGGGTACCCCTCCCCATTTTGGGGTGCCCATAGGAGATCTGTCCCCATAGCGTAGGTCAGTCCCTACAATGGTCATAGGGCGATCTCTCCCCACTTTGAGATCCAACCCGACACAACCATGGGGTTCCACCCTGAGGATCGGGGTACCCCTCCCCATTTTGGGGTGCCCATAGGGGATCTGTCCCCATAGTAATGATCCGCCCCCAATATGGCCACCGCGGTCCCATCCCCACGCGGGATCCCAGTGCCGCCCCACTGCCCCCCACCTGCCACCACAGCTGCTCCACCTCCGCCACCGTCACCTCCACGACGTCCCCAGGGCTGAGACGTAGGGCAGGACCCACATTTCCCGGTGGTGGGGGCACCCCGCTGTAGTGCTGGCTTGCCTCCATCTTGGGCAACCCTACAGGAACGCGCGTGACAAACCCACAGCCGTGGACACCCCAAATCGCCCGAGACCCCCCCAGCTGTGCTCACCCAGGTCCACCGGTTTGTTCTCGTGACCCGGGCGTTGGGATTTGATCTGGGGGGGGACCAACAAAACCCCGATGAGATCCAAGGAGGGGGTGACGGCCCCACCGGGACCCCCCAAATTCGGTGCCTTTTTCACCCGTCCCACCATTACCTTCCTGTTGCCAGAGCTCGGATCTGAGATGGGAGAAGAATGGCTCGTTAGCTGGGGGGGGGCAATTAACACCTGTCCCCAATTAATTACTTAAGTTCAGGGGGGAAGGGGGTGGTAGTGCTCATCAGGGGTATTCCACATCTCCCAGGGACACCCCGGCTTGGGTCATGCTGTGCCATATCACCCCACTCCCCACCCCACGTCACCCACCCCACGTCCCCCCACTCCTCACCCCATATTGCCCCATCCCCGTCCTATGCCCCACCCCCCGTATCACCCCATATCGCCCCACCCCGCCTTCCCCAACTCCCCCCCCACCCCATAAGGCATCTCACCAGCACCGCAGGACCCCATCCGCCCCAAACACTCCTTGTGTGCGGGGGCCCGGCAGCGGTTGCAGCGGTACCCCTGGTAGAACGTTCCTCTGGGGGGGACAGAGGGACATGGGGGGGACAGAGGGACATGGGGGAGATGCAGGGGCACCGTCGGCAGATGGGGACAAAACTTGTCCTACCCAGGACTCAGCCAGCTCCATTGTCTTCCCCCCATCCATTTTGGCCTCACCCCAATCCTAACTCTAGCCCTAAGTTCGCCCCAGCCCCCTAAACCCCCCCCCCAAAATACTTCACCCCAATCCTAAACCCACCCAACCTTCACCCCAACCCCTTAACCCCCCCTCAAAAAATACTTCACCCCAATCCTAAACCCACCCAACCTTCACCCCAACCCCCTAACCCCCCCAAAATACTTCACCCCAATCCTAAATCCACCCAACCTTCACCCCAACCCCCTAACCCCCCCAAAATACTTCACCCCAATCCTAAATCCACCCAACCTTCACCCCAACCCCCTAAACCCCCCCAAAATACTTCACCCCAGTCCTAAACCCACCCAACCTTCACCCCAAACCCTTAACCCCCCCTCAAAAAATACTTCACCCCAATCCTAAACCCACCCAACCTTCACCCCAACCCCCTAACCCCCCCAAAATACTTCACCCCAATTCTAAGTCCACCCAACCTTCACCCCAAGCCCCTAAAACCCCCCAAATACTTCACCCCAATCCTAAACCCAACCTTCACCCCAATCCCCTAAAACTCCCCAAAATACTTCACCCCAATCCTAAACCCACCCTAAACCCACCCAACCTTCACCCCAACCCCTTAACCCCCCCAAAATACTTCACCCCAATTCTAAATCCACCCAACCTTCACCCCAAGCCCCTAAAACCCCCCAAATACTTCACCCCAATCCTAAACCCAACCTTCACCCCAATCCCCTAACCCCCCCAAAATACTTCACCCCAATCCTAAACCCACCCTAAACCCACCCAACCTTCACCCCAACCCCCTAAACCCCCCCAAAATACTTCACCCCAATCCTAAACCCACCCAACCTTCACCCCAACCCCCTAAACCCCCCCCAAAATACTTCACCCCAATCCTAAACCCACCCAACCTTCACCCCCTGACCCACCCCAAACTACCCCATCCTTGAGCCTTCATCCCAACCCCTACCCACCCCCAACTACCCCACCCCTGACCCACAAAGACCTCGCCCCACATCTGGGACCTCCCTTTCCCCCAGTACCCTCCCCCCGGCCCTACTGCCCCCATACCTCAGCAACATCTGGCAGGCCCTACAGGATGTGGTGTCCTCGAAGGAGAACATCTGGAAGTCGTGTCCATCCGCCAGGGCGTGCTCCGGGAAGATGTTGGAGCTGGCAAAGGACGAGGGGGTCCCCCACTTGGCCCCCCATGGAGGCACCCAACCCAACCCCCCACTTCCCCCCACAACCCGGTCCCAAAGATGTGGGGTCACCTACAGGGCCATCTCGAACTGCTCCAGCCACTTCTTCTTCAGCTCACGTGTCTTGAAGAAGAGCTCGTAGCCCTGCAGCCCGGCCGTGCTGATGAGCAGGAAGGTGTGGGACCACTGCGGGTATTGGGGTGGGTCAGCGTGTGGGGTGGCCACTCGGTTTCAATGGGGCCACCAAGAGTGAGGTGCTTGGGGACACCGGACGTCAATGGGGCCACCAAGGAGCTGGGTGCCTGGGGACACCAGATCTTGGGGCCACCATGGACCCTGAAACTAATGGCCACCAAGGACCTGGACATTTGGGGTCATCACATCTGGACAATTAAGGCCACCAGGCTACAATGGGGTCATCAAGAACTGGGTTCTTGGGGCCACCATGGACTCTGAAACTTATGGCCACCAAGGACCTGGACACTTGGGGCCACCACATCTGGACAATTAAGGCTACCAGACTCCAATGGGGCCACCAAGAACTGGGTTCTTGGGGTCACCAAGGACCTGGACATTTGGGGCCACCAGATCTGGACTCTTGGGGCCACCAGACTCCAACAGGGACTCCAAGAACTGGGTTCTTGGGGCCACCAGATGTGGACACTTAAGGCCACCAAGGACCCTGAAACATGGGGCCACCAAGGACCTGGACACTTGGGGTCACCACATCTGGACAATTAAGGCCACCAGGTTCCAATGGGGTCATCAAGAACTGGGTTCTTGGGGTCACCAAGGACCTGGACATTTGGGGCCACCAGATCTGGACTCTTGGGGCCACCAGACTCCAACGGGGACTCCAAGAACTGGGTTCTTGGGGCCACCAGATCTGGACACTTAAGGCCACCAAGGACCCTGAAACATGGGGCCACCAAGGACCTGGACACTTGGGGTCATCACATTTGGACAATTAAGGCCACCAGGTTCCAATGGGGTCATCAAGAACTGGGTTCTTGGGGCCACCATGGACTCTGAAACATATGGCCACCAAGGACCTGGACATTTGGGGCCACCAGACCTGGACACTTAAGGGCACCAGACTCCATTGGGGTCACCAAGAACTGGGTTCTTGGGGCCACCAGACCTGGAAACTTGGGGCCACCAGACTCCAATGGGATCACTGGGTTCTAGGGGCTACCACATCTGGACACTTATGGCCACCAAGGACCTCGGCATTTGGGGTCACCAAATCAGGACAATTAAGGCCACCAGACTCCAATAGAGTCATCAAGAACTGGGTTCTTGGGACCACCAGAACTGGAAATTTTGGGCTACCATGGACCCTGAAACTTGGGACCACCAGATTTTAATGGGGCCACCAAGGACCTGGACTCTTGGGGCCACCAGACTCCAACGGGGCCACCAAGAATGGGGTTCTTGGGGCCAACAGAACTGGAAACTTGGGGCCACAATGGACTCTGAAACTTATGGCCACCAAAGACTTGGACATCTGGGGCCACCAGACCTGGACACTTATGGCCACGTGGCTCTCGTGGTACCTTCTTGCCATCCCTGGGTCCGAGGCCGCTGTCCCTCAGTTGGTGGCTCTGTAGGTCCACGACGTCCTTGGCCTCGTAAGCGTCCCCGCGGCGCTTGCAGATGATCAGGGCCTTATCCAGGAGGAACCCATACCTGGGGACAGTGACAGCGATGGGTCCCCAAGGGCCACTCCACACACCCAGGATGTCTCCACTGCTGTCCCCGCGTCCCCATGGTGTTTCCACTGATGTCCCCATGGGTGTCCCCAAGTCCTCACGGTGTTCCCATCACCCCATGGTGTTCTTGATGACGTTCCCATTGGTGTCCCCATGGATGTCCCCATGGTGTCCCCATCACCCCATGGTGTCCTTGATGACGTTCCCATTGGTGTCCCCATGGATGTCCCCATGGTGTCCCCATCACGTTCCTCCTGGTGCTCCCATCACCCCATGGTGTCCTCGATGATGACCCCACTGGTGTCCCCATGGCTGTCTCCTTGTCCCTGTGGTGTCCCCATGGATGTCCCCATGGTGTCCCCATCACCCCATGGTGTCCTTGATGACATTCCCACTGTTGTCCCCATGACGTTCCCATGGATGTCCCCATGGATGTCCCCATGGTGTCCCCATCTCCCCATGGATGTCCCCATGGATGTCCCCATCTCCCCATGGTGTCCTCGATGATGACCCCACTGGTGTCCCCATGGCTGTCTCCTTGTCCCTGTGGTGTCCCCATGACGTTCCTCATGTCCCCATGGATGTCCCCATGGTGCCCCCATCACCCCATGGTGTCCTTGATGACATTCCCACTGGTGTCCCCACGATGTTCCCATTGGTGTCCCCATGGTTGTCCCCACAGTGTCCCCGTCACGTTCCTCCCAGTGCCCCCATCACCCCATGGTGTCCTTGATGACGTTCCCACTGGTGTCCCCACATCCCTGTGGTGTCCCCACGTCCCTGTGGTGTCCCCACGTTGCCCCCACTGGTGTCCCCTCGTCCCCCTCGCTGTCCCCTGTCCCACCTGTCCGCCTTGGAGCGCCGCTCGCTGCTGCACACCTTCAGTTCCCCATCGATTTTGGGGCGTCCAAACTGCGCCAAGGACTGGGGCTGCGGTGGACATCAGTGGGATTAAATGGGGGGGGGGGGGGGGAGGGGACAATAATAGGGTCCTGAGGATAAAGGGGGGACGGGGACATTGTGGACACATGAGGAAGGTCTGGGGGGGTCAGGAAGTTTGGAGGTGCCATAAAATGGTGGGGTGGCTTTGTTATCTTTTATGGGTTTTTTTTTGGGGGGTGGGGGTTGATTTATTGGTGCGGGGGGGTTGTTTTTTTGGGGGGGGAGGGGGGGCTGGTGGGGGGGAGGGGAGGGAAGGGGGGGGGGGTTCACCATGTTGTGGAGGCAGAGCTGGATGCTGGTGAGCTGCTTTAGGGTCTCGTTGTCCCGTTTGACCTCATTGACGCACTGTGCCAGGTCCTGGCGTGGGGGTGGGGGGGGAGGGAGCAGGGACAGCGATCAGACCCCCCCACCCCCCACCCCAGTGGACCCCCAAAGACCCCCACCCCGACTCACATATTCCCCAGAACCTTTAGGGTGCCCCAAGACCCCCCCTCCCCCCCCTCTGAACCCCCATTCGACTCCTCAGGACCACCTTCCCTCCCCCAGATCCCCCCCCCAAAGAACCCCTTCTATTTTCCCAGGAGCCCACAGGACCCCAAGACCCCCCCCCCCACCCAAACCCCTCAGGACCCCCTCAGGACCCCATCAGGATGCATCCAATTCCCCCCCCTCCCCCCCCAGGACCCCTTAAGACCCCCCCAGAAATCCCCCCACCCGCCATAACGACCCCTCAAGATCTCCCTCAGAGCTCCCCCAAACCTTTCAGGACAACTCAAGACCCCCCTCCCCCAGAACCCCTCAAGACCCCCCCCAGAACTCCCCCCTGCCCAAGTTCTCCCTCAAGGACCCCCCCCCAGGATGCCCTCTCGCTCCCCAGACCCCCCCTCTTTGCCCCCCCTCGGCCCCCCCACCCTCATGGCATCCAGCGCTGCCCCTCATCCTCTCCCTCTCAGTTGGATCCGGCGTCAGCTTCACCAGCTCCTATGGGGCAGATATGGGGGGGGCATGGGGTCAGAGTGGGACACATCTGTCCCCAAGGACCCCAGGTGTCCCCTACACCTCTGCAAGGACCTAGGTGTCCCCCACCCCAAGAGATCCAGGTGTCCCCTTCTGTCCCCAGGGGTCCCAGATGTTCACTACACCCCTGAAAGGACCCAGGTGTCCCCTACCCCAAGGGACCCAGGTGTCCCCTTCTGTCCCCTGGGGTCCCAGGTGTCCCCTACATCCCTGAAAGGACCCAGATGTTCACTACACCTCTACAAGGACCCGGGTGCCCCCCACCCCAAGGGACCCAGGTGTCCCCCTCTGTCCCCAAGGGATCCAGCTTTCCTCTACACCCCTGCAATGACACAGATGTCCCCCCACCCCAAGGGACCCAGGTGTCCCCCTCTGTCCCCAAAGGACCCAGCTGTCCCCTACACCCCTGCAAGGACCCAGGTGTCCCCTTCTGTCCCCAAGGGACCCAGGTGTCCCCTACCCCTGCAACGACCCAGATGCTCACTATACCCCTGCAAGGACCTATGTGTCCCCCACCCCAAGGGACCCAGGTGTCCCCCTCTGTCCCCAGGGGTCCCAGATGTCCCCTACACCCCTGCAAGGACCCGGGTGTCCTATCCTGTCCCCAGGGGTCCCAGAAGTTCACTACTCCCCTGCAAAGACCTAGGTGTCCCCCACCCCAAGAGACCCAGGTGTCCCCTTCTGTCCCCAGGGGTCCCAGATGTTCACTACACCCCTGCAAGGACCCAGGTGTCCCCCACCCCAAGGGACCCAGGTGTCCCCCTCTGTCCCCCGGGGTCCCAGATGCTCACTGCACCCCTGCAAGGACCCAGGTGTCCCCTACCCCAAGGGACCCAGGTGTCCCTTACTGTCCCCTGGGGTCCCTGATGCTCACTACCCCCCCTGCAAGGACCCAGGTGTCCCATTCTGTCCCCAAAGGACCCAGGTGTCCCCTACCCCTGCAAGGACCTAGGTGCCCCCCCGCCCCAAGGGACCCAGGTGTCCCCCTTCTGTCCCCAGGGGTCCCAGATGCTCACTGTACCCCTGCAAGGACCCAGGTGTCCCCTACCCCAAGGGACCCAGGTGTCCCTTACCGTCCCCTGGGGTCCCTGATGCTCACTACCCCCCTGCAAGGACCCAGGTGTCCCATTCTGTCCCCAAAGGACCCAGGTGTCCCCTACACCTCTGCAAGGACCTAGGTGTCCCCCACCCCAAGAGACCCAGGTGTCCCCTTCTGTCCCCAGGGGTCCCAGATGTTCACTACACCCCTGCAAGGACCCAGGTGTCCCCCACCCCAAGGGACCCAGGTGTCTCCCTCTGTCCCCAGGGGTCCCAGGTGTCCCCTACACCCCTGCAAGGACCCGGGTGTCCTATCCTGTCCCCAGGGGTCCCAGAAGTTCACTACTCCCCTGCAAGGACCCAGGTGTCCCCTACCCCAAGGGACCCAGGTGTCCCCCCTCTGTCCCCAGGGATCCTACTTGCTCACTACACCCCTGCAAGGACCTATATGTCCCCCACCCCAAGGGACCCAGGTGTCCCCCTCTGTCCCCAAAGGACCCAGGTGTCCCCTACACCCCTGCAAGGACCGAGGTGTCCCCTCCTGTCCCCAGGGGTCCCAGATTTTCACAACACCCCTGAAAGGACCCAGGTGTCCCCTTCTGCCCCCCAAGGGACTCAGGTGTCCCCCTCTGTCCCCAGGGGTCCCAGGTGTCCCCCTACACCCCTGCAAGGACTCAGGTGTCCCCCTCTGTCCCCAAGGAATCCAGGGTGTCCCCTACACCCCTGCAAGGACCCAGGTGTCCCATTCTGTCCCCAGGGGTCCCAGATGCTCACTGTACCCCTGCAAGGACCCAGGTGTCCCCTTCTGTCCCCAAGGGACCCAGGTGTCCCCTACCCCTGCAACGACCCAGATGCTCACTATACCCCTGCAAGGACCTATGTGTCACCCACCCCAAGGAACCCAGGTGTCCCCTCTGTCCCCAGGGGTCCCAGGTGTCCCCTACCCCCCCTGCCAGGACCGAGGTGTCCCCCTCTGTCCCCAGGGATCCTAGATGTCCCCTACCCCCCCTGCAAGGACCCCGTTCCACCCCCCCCACCTGCAGCAGGAGGTGGTACTTCAGCACGCGCTGCATGGGCACCATCAGCAGATCCCGCAGAGAGAAGCGCCCGTTGTTGGCGCGCTGCGAGCATTCCTGGGGGGGCACGGGGTCACCGGGGGTCACGGGGTCACGGGGGGTCATGGGGTCACGGGGGGGGCACGGGGTCATGGAGGGGGCACGGGGTCACCGGGGGTCAGGGGGGTGACGGGGGGCACGGGGGGGTCACGGGGTCACGGGGGGGCACGGGGGGTCACAGGGTCATGGGGGGGGCACGGGGTCACAGGGGGCACAGAGTCTCGGGGGGTCACGGGGGGTCACCAGGGGTCACAGGGTCATGGGGGGTCATGGGGTCACAGGGGGTGATGGGGTCACGGGGGGGTCAGGAGGGGTTTGGGGTGTGGGGGGTCATGGGAACATATGGGATTATGGAGGGAGGAGGGGATTCCAGTGCCCCCCTCCCAGTGCTCCCAGTATCAGCCCAGTAACTCCTCCCAGTACTCCCAGTAGCTCCTCCCAGTGCTACCAGTGCTCCCAGTTTCAGCCCAGTAACCCCTCCCAGAGCTCCCAGTATCAGCCCAGTAACCCCTCCCAGTGCTCCCACTGCTCCCAGTGCTCCCAGTATCAGCTCAGTAACCGCTCCCAGTGCTCCCACTGCTCCCAGTGCTCCCAGTATCAGCTCAGTAACCGCTCCCAGTGCTCCCAGTAGCCTTTCCCAGTGCCCCCAGTACTCCCACTATCAGTTCAGTAACTCCTCCCAGTAATCCCAGTAGCCCTTCCCAGTGCTCCCAGTATCAGCCCAGTAACTCCTCCCAGTACTCCCAGAAGCCCCTCCCAGTGCTCCCAGTGCTCCCATCATCAACCCAGTATCCCCTCCCAGTGCTCCCAGGATCAGCCCAGTAACCCCTCCCAGTGCTCCCAGTTTCAGCCCAGTAAACCCTTCCCAGTGTTCCCAGTGCTGCCAGCATCAGCCCAGTATCTCCTCCCAGTGCTCCCAGCAGCCCCTCCCAGTGCTGCCAGTGCTCCCAGTATCAGCCCAGTATCTCCTCCAATTGCTCCCAGTGCTCCCAGTATCAGCCCAGTAACTCCTTCCAGTACTCCCAGCAGTCCCTCCCAGTGTTCCCAGTGCTCCAAGCATCAGCCCAGTAAGCCCTCCCAGTGCTCCCAGTGCTCCCAGAATCAGCGCAGTAACCCCTCCCAGTGCTCCCAGTGCTCCCAGTTTCAGCCCAGCAACCCCTCCCAGTGCTCCCAGTGCTCCCACTTTCAGCCCAGCAACCCCTCCCAGTGCTCCCAGTGCTCCCAGCATCAGCCCAGTATCTCCTTCAATTGCTCCCAGTGCTCCCAGTATCAGTCCAGTAACCCCTCCCAGTACTCCCAGCGCTCCCAGAATCATCCCAGCAACCCCTCCCAGTGCTCCCAGCAGCCCCTCCCAGTGCTCCCAGTGCTCCCAGCATCAGCTCATTAACCCAAAATCAGCCCAGCAACCACTCCCAGTGCTCCCAGCATCAGCCCAGTAGCCCCTCCTAGTGCTCCCAGCAGCCCCTCCCAGTACTCCCAGTATCAGCCCAGTAACCCTTCCCAGTGCTCCCAGTGCTCCCAGTGCTCCAAGTATCAGCCCAGCAACCCCTCCCAGTGCTCCCAGAATCAGCCCTCCCAGTGCTCCCAGTGCTCCTAGCATCATCCCAGCAGCCCTTCCCAGTGCTCCCAATGCTCTAGTGCTCCCAGTTTTAGCCCAGTAACCCCTTCCAGTGCTCCAAGTATCAGCCCAGTAACCCCTCCCAGTGCTCCCAGTATCAGCCCAGTAATCCCTCCCAGTGCTCCCAGTGCTCCCAGTGCTCCCAGTGCTCCCAAAATCAGCCCAGCAACCACTCCCAGTGCTCCCAGTGCTCCCAGTGATCCCAATATCAGTCCAGTAACCACTCCCAGTGATCCCAGTTGCCCTTCCCAGTGCTCCCAGTGCTCCCAGAATCAGCCCAGTAACCCCTCCCAGTGCTCCCAGTGCTCCCACCTGCAGCTTCATGCGGATGTCGGTGCTGGACGACAGCTGATCCAGTCTGCGTGCGGCCGCCTCCACCTGACTGCAGTAGCGGCCATACAGCAGGAACCTGCGGGGCCCAACGTGCCCAAATCCACCCCAAAACGGACCCCAAAACGGCACCGCGCCCCAAAACGGCACCGCGCCCCACGGGTGGAACCGGAACGGGCGGATTCGGACCCCCAAACGGAGCCACGAGTGACCCCAAAATTGGACCCGAAACCAGACCCCAAATGGGCGGACATGGACCCCAAATAGATGGAACTGGACCCCAGTGGACCCCAATTGGACCTGAAATGGTCCCCAAATGGAGTTCCCCCCCTCCCCCCATCCCGGCACCTCCCCTGTGCCCCCTATTGCCCCCCGTAAACCCCTCCCAGTATCCCCCAGTGCCCCCATTTTCCCAGAATCCCCCCAGTGTCCCCCATTACCCCCCAAGACCCCCCCAGTGCCTCCCAGTGTCCCCCATTACCCTCCAAGACCCCCCCAGTGCCCTCCAGAACCCACCCCTGGTGCCTCCCAGTGTCCCCCAGTCCCCACCAGTGCCCCCCAGGACCCCCCCAGTGCCCCTCAGAACCCACCCTGGTGCCTCCCAGTGCCCACCAGTGCCCCCCAGTACATCCCCCCCCCCCCCGAATCTCCCCTCCCCCCTTCAGTATCCCCAGTACCCCCTAATTCCCCATCAGGACCCCCTCCCCAGTATCCCCCTGTGCCCCCTATTTTCCCAGAATCCCCCCCAGTGCCCCCAGTGTCCCCCATTACCCCCCCAAGACCCCCCCCAGTGCCTCCCAGTGTCCCCCATTACCCCCCAAGACCCCCCCAGTGCCCCCCAGAACCCACCCCTGGTGCCTCCCAGTGTCCCCCAGTCCCCCCCAGTGCCCCCCAGTGACTCCCAGTGCTCCCTAAGACCCCTCCTCAGAATCCCCCCATTCCCCCAGAAGCCCCCCCACTGCCCCCAGTCCCCCCCCCCCATTCCTCACCTCTCCTTGTAGGCCAGGAAGAGGGGGGGCAGTCCTCGTCCCCCCCCGGGCCCCCCCAGTGCCCCCCGCAGTTCCCCCAGGAAGAGACGGTGCAGCTGCAGCAGCTCCTGTGGGGGGGAGGGGGGGGGTCAATACCAAAATAGGTCCCCCCCACCCCCCAAGGACCCCATTGGAGACCCCCACTCTGCCCCCCTCCCCCTCCCCCCCCCCCCACCTCCTTTGGGACCCCAGTACTGTGGGGAGGGGAGTGTTACTGGGGGTACTGGGAGTAACTGGGAGCATGGGGAGGGGTGAGTGGGTGTTACTGGGGCCAGGGAGGGATACTGGGAGCACTGGGAGGAGAAAGGGGGAGCAGTGGGCTGTTACTGGGAGGGGTAGATGGGGGTCAGTGCCGTTACTGGGAGCACTGGGAGGGGTTACTGGGAGCACTGGGCTGTCACTGGTGACACTGGGAGGAGCGGTAGGGGTAACTGGGAGCACTGGGAAGGGTTACTGGGAGCGCTGGGAGGGATAAATGGGAGCACTGGGAGGGGTTATTGGGAGCGCTGGGAGGGATAAATGGGAACACTGGGAGGGGTTACTGGGGGCACTGGGCTGATACTGAGAGGGGCAATGGGAGTTGGTGCAGCTACTGGGAGGGTTGGGAGGGGTAACTGGGAGCACTGGGCTGTCACTGGTGACACTGGGAGGAGCGGTAGGGGGTTACTGGGAGCGCTGGGAGGGGTTACTGGGAGCGCTGGGAGGGGTTACTGGGAGTACTGGGAGGGGCAGTGGGAGTTGGTGCAGTTACTGGGAGGGCTGGGGGAGGGGTAACTGGGAGCACTGGGCTGTCACTGGTGACACTGGGAGGAGCAGTAGGGGTTACTGGGAGCGCTGGGAATGGTTACTGGGAGCACTGGGAGGGGTTACTGGAAGCAATGGGTGGGGCAATGGGAGTTGGTGCAGTTACTGGGAGGACTGGCGGGGGTAACTGGGAGCACTGGGCTGTCACTGGTGGCACTGGGAGGAGCGGTAGGGGGTAACTGGGAGCGCTGGGAGGGGTTACTGGGAGCGCTGGGAGCGGTTACTGGGAGTACTGGGAGGGGCAGTGGGAGTTGGTGCAGTTACTGGGAGGGCTGGGGGAGGGGTAACTGGGAGCACTGGGCTGTCACTGGTGACACTGGGAGGAGCAGTAGGGGTTACTGGGAGCACTGGGAATGGTTACTGGGAGCACTGGGAGGGGTTACTGGAAGCAATGGGTGGGGCAATGGGAGTTGGTGCAGTTACTGGGAGGACTGGCGGGGGTAACTGGGAGCACTGGGCTGTCACTGGTGGCACTGGGAGGAGCGGTAGGGGTTACTGGGAGTGCTGGGAATGGTTACTGGGAGCACTGGGAGGGGTTACTGGTTTAACTGGGCACCTCGATGTTGATGAAGATGCTCTCCAGGTCCTGCGGTTGCAGGAAGTGCCGCAGCGGCCGCAGGAAGTGCTGTGGGGCACTGGGTTTACTGGGAGCACTGGGAAGGAGCACTGGGAGGGGCGCAGCGCCCCACAGCCCCATCTCTGTGCCCCACTCACCTCACCGTGTCCCCATATACCCCCTCTGACCCCATATCCCCCCACATCCCCCCATATCTCCCCCATAATCCCATATCCCCCCATGACCCCATATCCCTGTATCCCCGTGACCCTACATTGCCCCATATCCCCGTCTGACCCCATATCCCACCCATAATCCCATATCCCCCCATCACCCCATACGACCCTACATCACCCAAATCCCCCTTTGACCCCATATTCCCCCATATCCCCCCATGACTCCATATGACCCTACATCTCCCCAAATCCCCCTTTGACCCCATATCACCCCATATCCCCCCATGACTCCATATGACCCTACATCTCCCCAAATCCCCCTTTGACCCCATATCCCCCCATATCCCCCCATGACCCCCCATGACCTCACATTCCCCCTATCCCCATGACCCTACATCACCCAAATCCCCCTTTGACCCCATATCCCCCCATATCACCCCATATCCCCCCATGACCCCACATCCCCCATATCCACTATATCCCCCCATGACCCTACATTGCCCCACATCCCCCTCTACCCCATATCCCCCCCATAATCCCATATCCCCCCATGACCCCACATGAGCCTACATCTCCCCAAATCCCCCTTTGACCCCATATCCCCCCGTTACCCCCCATGACCCCATATCCCCGTATCCCCATGACCCTACATTGTCCCATATCCCCCTCTGACACCATATCATCCTTCTACCCCATATCCCACCCATAATCCCATATCCCCCCATGACCCCATATGACCCTACATCACCCAAATCCGCCTTTGACCCCATATCCCCCCATATCCCCCCATGACCCCATATAACCCTACATCACCCAAATCCCCCTTTGACCCCATATCCCCCCATATCCCCCCATGACCCCATATAACCCTACATCACCCAAATCCCCCTTTGACCCCATATCCCTCCATGACCCCCCCATGACCCCACATTCCCATATCCCCATGACCCTACATCACCCCATCACCCCCTTTGACACCATGCCCCCCTTCTACCCCATATCCCACCCATAGTCTATATCCCCTTATGATCCCATATGACCCTACCTCACCCAAATCCCCTTTGACCCCATATCCCTCCATATCCCCCCATGACCCTACATTGCCCCACATCCCCCTCTACCCCATATCCCCCCCATAATCCCATATCCCCCCATGACCCCACATGACCCTACATCACCCAAATCCCCCTTTGACCCCATATCCCTCCATGACCCCCCATGACCCCACATCCCCCATATCCACTATATCCCCCCATGACCCTACATTGCCCCACATCCCCCTCTACCCCATATCCCCCAATGACCCCACATGACCCTACATCACCCAAATCCCCCTTTGACCCCATATCCCTCCATGACCCCCCATGACCCTACATCACTCCACACCCCCTTTGACTCTATACCCCCCTTTGACCCCACATCCCTCACAACCCCCATACCCCTCCATGACCCCACACCCCTTCGTGACCCCATAACCCCCCAAGGTCGCCCCATATCCCCCCACCGTGCAGATGGACTCGAGGGTCTCAGTGTATTTCTCCTCCGTCTGCCGCAGCTCCTGGAGGCAGCAGTGCCTCCGGTCCACCTCCACCCTCTGTGGGGGACACCCATGACCTCAATGGGGGGGGGAACGGGGGGGGACAGCGACCCCACAAAGATGGGGACCCCACACTTGGGGTGTGGGGGACACACTCACGGAGGATGGGGGGACCTCCACACGCATGAGGTCCTCGTAGATGTCGTCCCCCGTCGTCCCCTTCGGCCTCGACGCAGTCGTAGAGGTCATCATCATCCTCCACCGTGTCGCTGTTGAGGGTGGGTTGGTACCTTCCCCCCCCCCACCCCTCTTCTCCCCCCAAAACCGGCACCAAACGACCCCAAAAAGAGTCCCAAAATATTCCCCCAATCCTACGAAACAGTGCCAAAATTGCTCCCAGAATATCCCCCCCAAAACCTGACGGAAGAACCCCCAAAAACCCGACGCTGTCCCAAATATCCTTCGCGCCCTCCAAGGTAACCCCAAAATAACACCCAAATCCTCCAAAGCAAACCCCAAAACCGCCCCAAAAATATCCCCCAAAACCTCCGAGATGACTCCGAATCCTAAAAAAAAAACCCAAATGCCCACCAAAAATCCCCAAACCCTACAAGATGAACCCCAAATCACTCCCAGAAAATCCCCCGGACCCAACACATCAACCCCACAACCTGCCTCCCAAATAACCCCAAAACCACCCCCCCCAAATCCTACAAAGTAATCCCAGCTCCCCCCCACTCCGCCCCACTCACTCAATGAGGTCTGAGAGACCACTGTAGATTTCGTCGTCCCCAACGCAGTCCTCGGTGGGGAAGGGTCTGTGTGGGGGGCACAGTCTGAGCCCTATAGGGTCAGGGACCTGGATCCCATGGGACTTGATCCCATGGGAATAGGACAGCTAGATCCCATGGGGTTGGGGGCAGGGAACCCTGGTCCCATTTGGCCAGGGACATGGATCCATGGGGTCACAGTTTTTGTAGGGTTGGGAATGTGGGACCCATGAGGTTGTGGGATCTGGGCTCTATGGGGTTGGGGAATATGGGTCCCATGGGAACGTAGAATCCATGGACTTGAGGATCTCGGTCCCATGGGGTTGGGGGATCTAGGTCCTATGGGACTGGAGATATAGGACTCATGGGATTGAGGACATGGGGTCGGGTGATCTCAGTTCTGTGGGGTTGAGGACCCGTGTCCCGCGATTTAGGGGATGTGGATCGCACAGTGTTGAGGATTTGGGACCCACAGGGTTGAGGACCTGAGCCCTGTAGGACTGGGAGATCTAAACCCCATGGGACTGGGGACACGGGTCTTATAGGGTTGAGGACCTGAGCCCTGTAGGACTGGGAGATCTAAACCCCATGGGACTGGGGACACGGGTCTTATAGGGTTGAGGACCTGAGCCCTATAGGACTGGGAGATCTAAAACTCATGGGATTGGGGACACGGGACTTATAGGGTTGAGGACCTGAGCCCTATAGGACTGGGAGATCTAAACCCCATGGGACTGGAGACACGGGTCTTATAGGGTTGAGGACCTGAGCCCTATAGGACTGGGAGATCTAAACCCCATGGGACTGGGGACACGGGTCTTATAGGGTTGAGGACCTGAGCCCGATAGGACTGGGAGGTCTAGACCCCATGGGACTGGGGACACGGGTCTTATAGGGTTGAGGTCCTGAGTCCCACAGCATTGGGAAAACCTGGAACCCATTGCTGTGGGGACGTGGGACCCACGGGTGTGGGGAACGAGACCCCCTTCCTCACGTGAAGCCTTTGCTCTGTGCGATGGGGGTCCAGGACAGCGTGGACAGCGTGTCGATCACCTGAGGGCGGAGACGGGTCACCAGGAGGGGGTGACCCGACACCGGGGTGTCCCCAAACCTGTCCCCAAAACCCGGGTCCCACCTTCCCGAAATCCTGAACGTCGAAGAGGTCGAAGGCCCCGAAGAGGCGGTGTTTGGGGAGCCCGAATTTGTCGGCACAGGCGGTCAGGAACGTGCGGATGTTCCTCAGGCACAGGAACTGCGGTGGTACGCGTCACCGTCACCAACACCCCGCTGTCACCACACCCACACCCCACTGTCACCGCTGACATCCCCTCCGTCGCCACTATCGTGACCCTTTGCCACTGTCACCTTCATCGCAGCGCTGTCATCATTGCTGTTACCGTCATCAGTGTCACCCCAACAGTCATTGTCACCCCAGCAGTCATTGTCACCCCAAGAGTCATAACCCAGTGGTCATTGTCACCCCAGAAGTAATTGTCACCCCAATCGTCACTGTCACCTCAACAGTCAACCCGGTGGTCATTGTCACCCCAAAAGTCATTGTCACCCCCAACAGTCACTGTCACAGCAACAGTCATTGTCACCCCAGAAGTCATAACCCAGTGGCCATTGTCACCCCAAAAGTCATTGTCACCCCAACAGTCATTGTCACCCCAAAAGTCATAACCCAGTGGTCATTGTCACCCCAACAGTCATTGTCACCCCAGCAGTCACTGTCACCTCAACAGTCAGAGTCAACCCGGTGGTCATTGTCACCTCAACTGTCACTGTCACACCAACAGACATTGGCACCCCAATCATCATTGTTACCCCAAAAGTCATAACCCAATGGTCATTGTCACCCCAACAGTCATTGTCACCCCAACGGTCGCTGTCACCCCAACAGTCAATGTCACCTCAACAGTCAGAGTCAACCCAGTGGTCTTTGTCACCCCAAGAGTCATAACCCAGTGGTCATTGTCACCCTAAAGGTCATTGTCACCCCAACAGTCATTGTCACCCCCAAAAGTCATAACCCAGTGGTCACTGTCACCCCAACTGTCACCCCAACAGTCATTGTCACCCCAAAAGTCATAACCCAGTGGTCATTGTCACCCCAACAGTCAATGTCACCCCAACAGTCAATGTCAACCCAGTGGTCTTTGTCACCCCAACAGTCATTGTCATCCCAATCGTCACTGTCATCTCAACAATCAATGTCAACCCAGTGGTCACTGTCACCTCAACAGTCACTTGTCACCCCAACAGTCATTGTTACCCCAGTGGTCATTGTCACCCCCCATGGCCGCCGCCACCACCATCATCACCAATCCTATTGTCACCATCATCATGCACCATCGTTGTCACCATCACCACCACTGTCACCATCATCCCATCACCATCACCATCACCTCCATTCACGCCGGCACTGTCATCGTCACTGTCACCCCAACCCCCACTCCGTGGGGCAACAACCTCTGCAAATACCCCTCCCTGGGGCAACAACCTCCCCAAACACCCCATCCATGGGACAACCTCCCCAGTTACCCCTTTGTGGGGCAACAACCTCCCCACTTACTCTTCCCTGGGGCAACTTCCTCTCCAAATACCCCACCCTGAGACAACAACCTCCCCATTTACCCCTCTGTGGGGCAACAACCTCCCCACTTATTCCTCCCTGGGGCATCTACCTCCCCAGATACCCCTCCATGGGACAACTACCCCCCCAGCTTCCCCTCTCTGAGCGCAGCTCTGCCCTCATTTCACCCTGCTCCCCATATCCCCTGTTAGTTATTCGTACCTGTGACATTTGGGGACGGGGACAGATGTCGCGGGGGGGCACGGCATTGGGCAGGAGCGCGTTGAGGAGGTGACAGAGAAGGACCCCATCCCGTAGCGCCTGCGCCAGGTCCCACACCTGTCCTGTGGGGCTGCTGGCACGGTGACCCGCGGGGAGAACCCGCGCTGCCACCAACCAGTGGGCACACTGCCGCCACACCTCCATGGGGACAACTGGGGGTCACTCTGGGGGAGGAGGGGGAGGGTGTGGGGTCCTGGTGGGGTCACCGATGGAAAGACGTGGTGGATATGGGGTCTTGGTGGGTCAGAGATGGAAGGAACCGTTGGTTTTGAGTTCTGATGGGGTCACCGATGGAAGGACGTGGTGGATATGGGGTCCTGGTGGGTCACTGATGGAAGGACGTGATGGTTATGGGGTCCTGGTGGGGTCACCGATGGAAGGACGTGGTGGATATGGGGTCCTGGTGGGTCACTGGTGGAAGGAACTGATGGATATGGGGTCCTGGTGGGTCACCGATGGAAGGACGTGGTGGATATGGGGTCCTGGTGGGTCACTGATGGAAAGACATGGTAGATATGGGGTCCTGGTGGGGTCACCGATGGAAGGGCGTGGTGGATATGGGGTTCTGGTGGGTCACTTCTGGGAGGAACCCGTGGATATGGGGTCCTGGTGGGTCAGAGATGGAAGGAACCGTTGGTTTTGGGCCCTGATGGGGTCACCGATGGAAGGACGTGGCGGATATGGGGTCCTGGTGGGTCACCAATGGAAGGACGTGGTGGTTATGGGGTCCTGGTGGGTCACTGGTGGAAGGAACTGATGGATATGGGGTCCTAGTGGGTCACTTCTGGGAGGACGTGGTGGATATGGGGTCCTGGTGGATCACCGATAGAAGGAGCTGATGGATGTAGGATCGTGGTGGGATCCCTTCTGGATGGAGTCGATGGATGTAGGATTTTTGTGGGATCCCTTCTGGAGAGAACCCTATGGCAGAAGGGGTCCTCCCTCCCCCCCGGGACGATGGCGCTGAGTTCCCACAGCCGTGGGAAGGACCGACCACGACCTTCCCCTTCCCCTTCCCCCACCACCTCCGGGTCCGTCCTCGAGCAGACCCCGACGCGTTCCCCCCCACTCTGCACCCACCTCTGGGGAGGGCCCGGTGGTCTCGGGGTCACCCCCCCGGGGCTGTGGGGGAACCGTGGGCACGGGGCCCGGGGTGGGCCTGAGATCTGTGGGGTCCGGAAGCGGAGCTGCGCCTGCGCCCCACAGATCGAGGGGGACGACGGGAACGGGCGCCCGGATGTGGGGGATGGGGGGTGGGGGAGGAAGCGACATCACCGGGGCCTCTGTGGGGCCCCACTGGTGTTGCTGGGGGTGTGGGGAGAGGAGGTTGTGGGGAGTATGCAGCTATGGGGTGGAGATATGGGGTCCTGGGTTATGGGGAGTTGGGCAGGGGGTGTGAGAATGCATTCTGGTCCTTTGGGATTGAGACGTCTGGATTTGGGGTCACATCCTGGACTTTTGGGATTGAGGTGTTCAGATATGGGGTCCCACCCCAGTCCTTTAGGATTGAGACGTCTGGATTTGGGGTCACATCCTGGACTTTTGGGATTGAGATGTTCAGATACGGGGTCCCACCCCTGTCCTTTGGGAATGAGATGTCTGGATTTGGGGTCACATCCTGGACTTTTGGGATTGAGATGTTCAGATATGGGGTCCCACCCCAGCCCTTTGGGATTGAGATGTCTGGATTTGGGGTCACATCCTGGACTTTTGGGATTGAGGTGTTCAGATATGGGGTCCCACCCAAGTCCTTTAGGATTGAGACGTCTGGATTTGGGGTCACATCCTGGACTTTTGGGATTGAGGTGTTCAGATATGGGGTCCCACCCCAGTCCTTTAGGATTGAGATGTCTGGATTTGGGGTCACATCCTGGACTTTTGGGATTGAGGTGTTCAGATACGGGGTCCCACCCCTGTCCTTTGGGAATGAGATGTCTGGATTTGGGGTCACATCCTGGACTTTTGGGATTGAGATGTTCAGATATGGGGTCCCACCCCAGTCCTTTGGGATTGAGATGTCTGGATTTGGGGTCACATCCTGGACTTTTGGGATTGAGGTGTTCAGATATGGGGTCCCACCCCTGTCCTTTGGGAATGAGATGTCTGGATTTGGGGTCACATCCTGGACTTTTGGGATTGAGGTGTTCAGATATGGGGTCCCACCCCAGTCCTTTGGGATTGAGATGTCTGGATTTGGGGTCACATCCTGGACTTTTGGGATTGAGGTGTTCAGATATGGGGTCCCACCCCTGTCCTTTGGGAATGAGATGTCTGGATTTGGGGTCACATCCTGGACTTTTGGGATTGAGGTGTTCAGATATGGGGTCCCACCCCAGTCCTTTAGGATTGAGACGTCTGGATTTGGGGTCACATCCTGGACTTTTGGGGTTGAGGTATCAGATACGGGGTCACATCCTGGACTTTTGGGATGAAGGCGTCTGGATATGAGAACCCATCCTGGTCCTTTGGGATTGAGGTGCCTGGATATAGGAACTCAGTCTGGTCCTCTGGGGTCGAGGTGTCTGGATATGGGAACCCATCCTGGTCCTTTGGGATTGCTGTGATCCATCCTGGTCCTTTGGGATTGAGGTGTCCCATTATAGGATCTCAGTCTGGTTTGAGGTGTCTGGATATGGGAACCCATCCTCGTCCTTTGGGATTGAGGTATCTGAATATGGGACCAATCCTGGCCCTTTGGGGTCAAGGTGTCCGGATATAAGAACTCAGTCTGGTCCATTGGGATAGAGGTGTCTGGATATGGGAACCCATCTTGGACTTTTGGGATCAAGATGTCTGGATATGGGAACCCATCCTGGTCCTTTGGGATTGGAGTGATCCATCCTGATCTTTTGGGATTGAGGTGTCCGGATATAGGATCTCAGTCTGGTTTGAGGTGTCTGGATATGGGGACCCATCCAGGCCCTTTGGGGTCGAGGTGTCCAGATATAGGAACTCAGTCTGGTACTTTGGGGTCGAGGTGTCTGGATATGGGAACCCATCCTGGTCCTTTGGGATTGGAGTGATCCATCCTGGTCCTTTGGGATTGAGGTGCCCAGATATAGGATCTCAGTCTGGTTCGAGGTGTCTGGATGTGGGGACTCATCCTGGCCCTTTGGGGTCGAGGTGTCTGGATATGGGGACCCATCCAGGCCCTTTAGGGTTGAGGTGTCCAGATATAGGAACTCAGTCTGGCCCTTTGGGGTCGAGGTGTCTGGATATAGGAACCCTCCCTGATCCTTTGGGACTGAGTACTCTGTAGACAACGTGTGAACCCCCCAGCCCCACAAGGGACACAGATATTTGGGGTCGGCGACCCGTTCCGCCCCATGGGGGACCCAGAGGTGGTGCTCCCAACCCCTCCCACCCCCCACACCCCGAGAGGTGACGGCAGTGCCCCACGTCCCCCTCCCCCGTCCCCTCCCCCCCCCCGGTGGTGTTGCAATGTGGCCCCCCGCCAGCTGCCTTCCCCGAAATGAGGAAGGCCCCACACGTCCGGGCAGCTCCTCCCTAACCCCAAAGCTGGGGGGGAGGGGAGGAGAGGGATCCCTCCCTAATACCACCCCCCCATTAGGGTTCCCCCCCCCCCCCCCCCCCAGAACCCCACATCCGAGCCCCCACAGGTGGACCCCAGACCCTTTTTATCCCATAGGTGACCCCACTGTCCGGGTGCTGGCCTTGGGGGGGGAGGGGGGGGGGATATTTGGTGTCCGGACGGTGACGTGAGCGTCCCCATGGATCTGGGTGTGGGTTACCCATTAACCAGCGGTGCTGCTATAAAGGGACGCCCCCCACTTGGTTCCCCCCCCCCCCCCTCCCCCAAAACCCGTGTCCTCGTACCCCTCGTCCCCGTCCTTTCGCAGCTATGGGGTTTCTGTTGCCCCTCCTGCTCGGCGTTCTGCTGCTCCACGTGGACCCCGCACCCGCACAGATGTGAGTTACCACCCCCCCACCCCAAACTTGGACCCCCCCACCCCACCCCATTGGGATCCCCTCATCTCATAGGACCCATGGGAACACACGCCTTCGGGGTCCCCCAACCCCCCTGGGACCCAAGACACCCCCACCCCATAGGATCCCCCCACTCATGGGGGGCCCATAACCCACTGAACCCCCCCCCCCCCCCCCCCCAATCCAACCCTCTCCCCCATAAGGCCACGACCCTTTATCCTCAGGAAGACCCTTCCTTGCACAGGACCCCAAAATCCAGGGCTCAATTTCTGTGGCACCCCAACTTCAGAATCCCAACCCCAAATGGAACCCCCCCACACACTTTTTGGGATCCCCCACCCCCCACCCCCAATCCCATCCTAGGCGTAGGTATAGGGCGATGGGCTTTATAGGGCTGCAGGGGGGTTATAATGCTGCAATAGGGGCCATAGGGACGCAGTGGTGGTTGTAGGGCGCAATGGGATTATTGGGGTACAGTGGAGGTAATAGGGCTGGGATGGGGGTTATAGGGGTGCAGTGGGAATTGTAGGAGTGCAGTGAGGTTATAGGGGTAACAAAAGGGTTCACGGGGTTTCGGTGGTGTCTATAGGGGGGTAATGGGGGTTAGGACAGCAGTAGGGGTCCTAGGGATGTTATGGGGTCATAGGGCGCAATGGGATTTATAGGACTGCAGTGGGTTCTATAGGGCTGCAGGGGAGGTTATAGGGGTACACAGGGCATTATAGGACACAATGGGATTTACTGGGGTGCAGTGGGGGTCAGAGGAGTATAATGGGATTTATAGGTCTGCAGTGGGTTCTATAGGGCTGCAGGGTGGGGGGGCTATAGGGGTACAAAGGGCATCATAGGGCACAATGGGATTATTGGGATGCAGTGGGGGTCAGAGGAGTGCAGTGGGATTTATAGGACTACAGTGGGCTTTATAGGGCTGCAATAGGGGCTATAGGGGTACACAGGGCATCATAGTGCACAATGGGATTATTGGGGTGCAGTGGGGGTCAGAGGAGTGTAATGGGATTTATAGGTCTGCAGTGGGTTCTATAGGGCTGCAGGGGGGTTTCTAGGGGTACAAAGGGATGTCATGGGGTGCAATAGGGCTGCAACAGGGTTATGGGGCAGCAGTGAGGCTTATAGGGCCGCACTTTAGGATTTGGGGTGTCACAGACCCATGGAGCCGTCCGAGGGCTCTCCGGGATGCGTATGGGGTCCTCAGCGAGATTCGGGTTTTGGGGGCAGATCAGGAGGAGGATTTGGGGCCAGGACGTGACGCGGTGTTGTCCCCAAAGGGTGACGATGGTGACCCCGGCGGTGCTGCGGTTGGACACGGACGAGCTGGTGGTGTTGGAGGGGCCGGGGTTGTCCTCCGCCACCGAGGCCAACGTTCTGGTGCAGGACTTCCCCCAAAAGCGCAGAGTGCTCTTCCAGGTCCGCACGCAGCTCAGCCCCGCCGAGGGCATGCTGGCCACCGTCACCGTCAAGGTGTGTCACCACCCCCCGCGTCACCGAACCCTGACCCCGATCCTAAATCCCAACCTCAGCCTCGACTCTAAGCCCAGTCCTAACAGGAAGCCTTAACTGTAAGCGGTGACCCTAATCCTAACCTGAATTTAACACTAATCTTGACCCCAACCCTAACTCTAAGTCTAGTGATAATCCCAACCCTATAACCTCAACCCTAACTCCAAATCTAGTCTTAATCCCAACCCTATAACCCCAACCCTTACTCTAAATCTAGCCCTAATCCCAACCCTATAACGCCAACCATAACTTTCACCCTAACCATAAGCTGTAACCCTAATCCTAACCTGAATTTAACCCTAATCTTGACCCCAACCCTAACTCTAAATCTAGCCCTAATCCCAACCCTATAACCCCAACCATAACCTTAACACTAACCCTAATCCCAACCCTATAACCCCAACCCTAACTCCAAATCTAGTCCTAATCCCAACCCTATAACCCCAACCATAACCTTCATCCTAACCCTAATCCCAACCCTATAACCCTAAACATAACCTTCACCCTAACCATAAACTGTAACCCTAATCCTAACCTGAATTTAACCCTAATCTTGACCTCAACCCTAACTCTAAATCTAGCCCTAATCCCAACCCTATAACCCCGACCATAACCTTAACCCTAACCCTAATCCCAACCCTATAACCCCAACCCTAACTCCAAATCTAGTCCTAATCCCAACCCTATAACCCCAACCCTAACTCCAAATCTTGTCCTAATCCCAGCCCTATAACCCCAACCATAACCTTAACACTAACCCTAATCCCAACCCTATAACCCCAACCATAACCTTCATCCTAACCCTAATCCCAACCCTATAACCCTAAACATAACCTTCACCCTAACCATAAACTGTAACCCTAATCCTAACCTGAATTTAACCCTAATCTTGACCCCAATCCTAACTCTAAATCTAGCCCTAATCCCAACCCTATAGCCCCAACCTAACCCTTTAATCTCAAACCTAACCCTATGACCCAAATCCCAACCATATAACCCCAATCCCAATCATATAAACCCAATCCCAACCCCATATAACCCCATCACTAACCCTAACCCTGTGACACCAATGCCAACCCTAAACCCATAACCCCACCACCAACCCCAACCCCATTACCCCAGCCCTTTAACCCCCAACTCTAATTGTATAACCCCTACCCTAGAACTCCCAACCCTAATGATAGACCCTAACCCTATAATCCCAACCCCACAACCCCAACCCAAACCTTATAACTGTAACCCTAACCCTATCACCCAACCCTAACTCTGTAATTCCAACCCCATAACCCCAATCCAAACCCTATAACTGTAACCCTAACCCCACAACCCTAACCCTATAACTGTAACTGTAATGTCATGACCCCAACCCTCACCCCAAACCCCATTACTCCACCCCGGGGAGGGCTCAATCCTATATGAGACAGTGAAGAATCCATTCGGGACCGGTGGGGATGGGGGAATATGGCCATAAAGGGTCTGTGGGGACCGTCACTATGGGATCGAGGATGGTCACTTTGGGGTCTTCGGGCAAAACAGTGACGGAGTATTTGGGGTCGTTCAGCTGCGGGTCCTTCGGGGTCGTTCCTCTTGCTGTCATTAGGGTTGTCCACCTCGGGATCTTCGGGAACAAAATCTTGGGGTTTTTTGGGGGGGGGTCTGTGGGGACAATCAGAAAGGGTCGCCCCGTGGTGACCCCAAATTTGGCATCCCGTGACCCCACAGGTTCCGGTCAAGCTGCTCCCGCAGGTTGAGGGGAAGCAGTTCGTCTCGGTGGTGGCACGCGTGGGACAGGTGACCCTGGAGAAGGTGCTCTTGGTGTCACTGCAGAGCGGGCACATCTTCCTACAGACCGACAAACCCATCTACACCCCTGGCTCCACCGGTGTGTCGGCATTAGGATTTGGGGGGGTTGTCCTTTTTCGGGGTCGAGGATGAGATTTGGGATCCCAGTCATGTGGTTTTCATTGGGTCCAACGCTCGTGCTGGGATGTACTGGGGTTTAGAACCCATTTTGGGACCTCCCCATAATGATCCCATTGGGTCCAGAAATAGTGGGGTCCAGAACCCATTTTGAGACCTTCCCATGACTTTCCCATTGGGATTAAGGGTCCATATGGGGTCATCCTCTTCATCACTCCTGGTGTCCAGGACCTATTTCGGGATCTTCCCATAATGATCCCATTGGGTCCAGTGCTCGTGCTGGGACATACTGGAGTCCAGAACCCATTTTGAGACCTTCCCATGACGTTCCCATTGGGATTGAGGGTCCATATGGGGTCATCCTCTTCATGACCCCTCCTGGTGCCAGAACCCACTTTGGAACATCTCCATGATGATCCCATTGGGTTCAGCACCCATGCTGGGACATTCTGGGGTCTAAAACCCATTTTGGGACCTTCCCATGGTGATCCCATTGGGATTGAGGATCCATATGGGGTCATCCTCTTTATCACCACTCCTGGTGTTCAGGATCCATTTTGGGACCTTCCCATGATGATCCCATTGGGATTGAGGGTCCATATGCGGCCATCCTCTTTGTCACAACTCCTGGTGTCCAGGACCTATTTTGGGACCTTCCCATAATGATCCCATTGGGTCCAGTGCTCGTGCTGGGACATACTGGAGTCCAGAACTCATTTTGAGACCTTCCCATGATGAACCCATTGGGATTGAGGATCCATATGGGGTCATCCTCTTTATCACCACTCCTGGTGTTTAGGATCCATTTTGGGACCTTCCCATGATGATCCCATTGGGATTGAGGGTCCATATGGGGTCATCCTCTTCATGACCCCTCCTGGTGTCCAGAACCCATCTTGGAATGTCCTTATAATGTTCCCATTGGGTCCAGTGCTCGTGCTGGGACATACTGGGGTCCAGAACCCATTTTGAGACCTTCCCTTGACGTTCCCATTGGGATTCAGAGTCCATTTGGGGTCATCCTTTTTGTCACCACTCCTGGCGTCCAGAACCCATTTGGGGTCCACCTTCTTTATTCCCTCTATCGCGACCCCGAATTCATTTTGGGATCTTCTCCTGATGTCCCCTCCCAGTGCTCTGCCGCCTCTTTGCCCTCAGTCACTTCATGGAGCCACTGCTGAAGACGGTGATCGTGGAGGTCAAGGTGAGTGACACGACGCCACGAGGACGTGGGGACGTGGGGACGTGGGGACCCATCCCGACACTCCCGACTGTCCTACGTCCCCACAGACGCCCGATAACGTCATCATCAAGCAAGTGCCCGTGTCCTCCCCCATGAGGAACGGCATCTTCTCCATCAACCACAACCTACCGGAGGTGGTCAGGTGGGTGCCACCTCCCGGAGTGGGGACATCCCCGTCCCCATCCCCATCCCCTCACCCCATCCCCCCCTTTTCCAGCCTGGGGACGTGGACTATCACAGCCAAATTTGAAGACTCGCAGGATCAGGTCTTCAGCACTCAATTTGAAGTCAAGGAGTACGGTACGGCGGGGTGGGGGTCTCCGGTTGTGTGTTCCTCCACCCCAAACCCACTGATGCCTCGTGCCCCACCCCGGACCCATGGAATGTCCCCTCCACAGTGCTGCCAAGCTTTGAGGTGACTCTGGATCCACAGGAGAAGTTCCTCTACATTGACAGGAAGGAGGATTTCCGGGTGACCATCACAGCCAGGTGGGGTGTGCACCCCAACACCGCTTGTTTTGGGATCAGGCTGAGGGTGGGGGTCACGATGGGGAGGACAGTCCTATTCTGCTTGTGTGTGTTGTAGGGGGGACTGGGGGTCTGGGGACATGGGGTGGTGGGGGTTTGGGGGTTGGGATGAGGAAATGTGGTGGTGGGGAGTTGGGGTGGTGGGGATTTGGGGTTATGAGGACATGTGGAGGTGGAAGATTGGGGTGATGGGGGTTTGGGATGATGGGGACATGGGGTGGTGGGGGGTTTGGGGGTTGGGATGAGGACATGTGGTGGTGGGGAGTTGGGGTGATGGGGATTTGGGGTGATGGGGATGTCATGTGGTGGGAATTTGGGGTGATGAGGAAATGTGGAGGTGAAAGATTGGGGTGATTGGGGTTTGGGGTGATGGGGACATGGGATGGTGGGAACTGGGGGCGATGAGGACGCGATGATGGGGGATTGGGGTGGTAGTGATGAGGACATAGGGTGGTGGGAAGTTGGGGTGATGGAGATTTGGGGTGATGGGGACATGGGGTGGTGGGGAGGCAGGGCTGCATGAGAGCGGGATGTGGGAACATTGATACGGACGCTATGGGACAGGCAGTGACAGGGACAGCTGTGAAGGTGACAGAAGTGATGTGTCCCCAGGTACCTGTACGGGAAGAATGTGCAGGGGACGGCCTTCGTCCTCTTTGGTGTGATGGTGGATGACGAGAGAAAGACCATTCCCCAGTCTCTGCAACGCATCAAGGTGACCCCGTCCCCTGTCCCCATCCCCTGTCCCCATCCCCGCGGCTGTCCCCTGCCCCACTGACCCTGTGCCACAGGTGGCCAATGGGGACGGGGAGGCCGTGCTGCCCATGGCCATGCTGCGGCACCGCTTCGACAACCCCCAGGAGCTGGTGGGACACTCGCTCTACGTCACCGCCACTGTCCTCACCGAGTCAGGTGTGCAGGGATTACGTGGGGACAGAGGGACACGTTGGTTTGGGGGATATATGGGGACATATGGGAGCATAGAGAGTCCTGAGTAGGTGGGCCCAGTAGGGATGTGTGGGTCTAGGATGGGGACAGCAAGGGTGTGTGGGGACAAGGACGTGTGGGGCGGTGGAGTGCAGAAATAAGGACAGATGGGGGTGGAGATGGTGCAGAGGGGGACAGATGGGGGTATCTAAGGTTGGGCAGGGGGACTCTGGGGGTCTGAGTGACATCGCTGTGCCCCGCAGGCAGTGACATGGTGGAGGCACAGCGCAGTGGCATCCGCATCGTGAAGTCCCCGTACACCATCCACTTCACCCACACCCCAAAGTACTTCAAGCCAGGGATGCCCTTCGATCTGACGGTAATGACACGTGGGGACAGGGACGGGGATGGGGACAGGGGGGATGGTGGTGGCAATCCAGGGCCCCTCTGGCACCGGGGAATGGGGGAGGGGGAAGCCCATAGGGTTGTGTGTCCCCATGTCATGTCCCTGTGTCGCTTGGATAGCACCTGGGGTCTGTCCCCATGCCATGTCCTTGTGCCACGAGCCCTCATACCACATCCTTGTGCAGTTTCTCATGCCACACTGCATTCTCCACAGGTTTATGTCACCAACCCTGATAATTCCCCGGCTCCGCGCATCCCCGTCAAGGCTGACAACTTCCAGGGCCTCGTCTCCACGCAGCAGGATGGCAAAGCCAAGCTGGTCCTCAACATGCCAGCCCACAAGAACTCTGTCCCTATCACTGTGAGTGGGGACGGAGAACGGGGACATGGGTGGCCTCAGGTCTGGGACAGAACAGGACATCTGGGGTGAGCCAGGATGGCCTGAGTCAGGGAAAACAGGATGACAACAACGAGCAAGGGGACCGAACCCCATATGGCCAGCACTGAGGGAACCAGGGTGTCCAAAGTGGCTGAGATGAGAAGGATGGAAAAGGACAGGAGCAGCAGAGTTGGAGTGGCAGGATGACTAGATCACCCATGGTGGGCAAGGCCTCTGTGGTGGCCAAGAACTTCATGGTGGCCAAGACCTCCGTGGTGGCCAAGACCTCTGTGGAGGCCAAGACCTCTGTGGAGGCCAAGACCTTCATGGTGGCCAAGACCTTCACGGTGGCCAAGACCTTCATGGTGATCAAGACCTCTGTGGTGGCCAAGACCTCTGTGGTGGCCAAGAACTTCATGGTGGCCAAGACCTTCATGGTGGCCAAGACCTCCGTGGAGGCCAAGACCTCTGTGGAGGCCAAGAACTTCATGGTGGCCAAGATCTCTGTGGTGGCCAAGACCTCCGTGGAGGCCAAGACCTCCATGGTGGCCAAATCATCCATGGAAATCGAGACATTCTTGGCAGACAAGACATCCATGGCAGCCACAATTTTTATGGTGGCTGAGGCTTCCATGGTGAACAAGTTACTCAAGACCTTTGTGGTGGCCAAGTCATTTGTGGTAGTCAAGACCTCCATGGTGTTCAAGACCTCTGTGGAGGCCAAGACCTCCATGGTGGCCAAGACCATCATGGTGGCCAAGACCTCCGTGGAGGCCAAGACCTTCATGGTGGTCAAGACCTCCCTGGAGACCCCCACCCAGGTCCATACCTCTTCCCATTGACACCATGCAGGTGAGGACAGACCAGAAGGATCTGCCCCCGGAGCGCCAGGCCTCGCGGCAGATGGTGGCTGAGGTGTATCAAAGCCAGGGGAACTCCGGCAACTACCTGCACCTGGCGGTGGGTGCTAGCCAGGTGCAGCCTGGGGACAACCTCCCCATCAACTTCCACCTCAAGAGCAACAGCGAGGATGTCCGCAGATCCGTCTCCTACTTCACCTACCTGGTGAGCACACAACGACTTCTGCCACCCACCCAAACCCGTTCCAGGGATTGGGGTGTCCGGGTAACCCACCCACTCGGGACTTTTCTTACCCACCACAGATCCTGAGCAAGGGGCATATCGTCCACGTGGGACGGCAGCCAAGGGAAAGTGACCAGAGCCTGGTCACTATGTCGCTTCCAGTGACGGCCAACCTCATCCCGTCCTTCCGTATCGTGGCCTACTACCACGTGAAACCCAGTGAGATCGTTGCTGACTCCGTCTGGGTCGATGTCAAGGACACCTGCATGGGAAATGTGAGTGTGTCCCCGTCAACTCTGGGGTCGGGGGGACCACTGGGGCATTGGTTGGCCCTTGGAAGGGGTTCAGTTGGCCCTCAGAGAGGATCACGCAGTGCTTGGGCTGCTCCTTGTGGGGTTTGGGTCCTGGGGGGCTCACAGGGTCCTTGGGCAGCTTGAGTGGCCCGATGGGAATCTTGGGGGTTTCCAACGGGTAATTTGGGTGTCCTTAAAGCCCTCAGGGAACTTGAATAACCCAATGAAGGACTTGGGTGTCCCACAGGACTTGAGTGTCCTTGAGGACTTGGATGGCCCTTGAGGAATTGTAATGACCCAGTGGAAATCAGAGTGGCCCAATGGGCCTCAAGAATCTCAGGTGTATGTTGAGAAGATTGAATATCTCAGAGGACATGTGAATGACAATGGGATAACTGCTGGGCAGTCTGGGTGTGCCTGGAAGGGATAAGTGTCTTTGAGGGGCTCACGGGATGAGAGGAGTGGATGGCCCACAATGGTTTGGATGGTCTAGTGGGGAATCAGGTGGCCCATGCAGTGTTCGGCTCTTCAAGAGAGGCTTGAATGCCCTCGGGCAGCCCACGGGTGCCTTGGGCATCTCATGAATGCTTTGGGTGGCTCAGGTGGCCCACTGAGACAGAGCCATGGGTTGTCCAAGAGTCCAACACCCTGTGGGGGCACCCATGGGGCGGCTCCTAGGGGTGGTGGGGCTTTTTGCACTCCCCACAGCCCCAACCTTGCTGTGTCCCCGACAGCTGGTGGTGAAGGGAGCATCGGAGGCCGACAATCGGGTGCACGAGCCGAGGACCCCCATGCGGCTGCGCATTGAGGGCGACCACAAAGCCCACGTGGGGCTGGTGGCCGTGGACAAGGCCGTCTTTGTCCTCAACAAGAACAAACTCACCCAGAGCAAGGTGAGGTCCCCTATTCCACCCTCTGCTGTCCCCAGCATCTCACAGTGGCAGGAGGATCTTTCACGGTTGTCCCTTTGTTGGCCACAGGTTTGGGACACAGTGGAGAAGAGCGATATTGGCTGCACCCCGGGCAGTGGGAGGGACCAAGTGGGGGTCTTCGCCGATGCCGGGCTCAGCCTGACTTCAAACGTGAACATCAAAACGGAGCAGAGAGGCGGTGGGTGACACACTGGGAAGGGGAACAGCCTGGATGACACCAGAGGGATAGGACGTGCCGAGTGTGGGGACGTGATGTCCTCAGTATTGGAGCTGTATCAGCCTGGGGATGGGGGTTCTGACACCTCAGGGATGGAGGATGTGGCCCTGGGGTTTGAGATGTGACATCTTGGATCCTGAGCAATGTCATCTTTACCCCCAGAGGTCCAGTGTGCAAAACCTGCAAAACGTAAGCGCCGCTCCCTGAAGCTCATCAAGCACAAGGGCACCAAGGGTAGGTGACCCTGGGAACGCCAGCATGTCCTGAGTCCTTGGGGACACCACACTGTCCCATCACTCAAGACGTTGGATTGTCCCATGTCCCGAGGGACACCATAACACCCCACACCCCTGATGGCCTGGGGCTACGAGGTTGGGTGCCATCGTGGTGTCTTGGTGCTGGCAGTGGCCGAGTACAGCAACAAGAACCTGCGCAAGTGCTGTGAGGATGGCATGAAGGAAAACCTGATGGGCTACAGCTGCGAGAAACGGGCCACCTACGTCCTCGATGGCAGCGCCTGCGCAGAAGCCTTCCTCAACTGCTGCCTCTACATCAAGGGCATCCGCGATGAGGAACGAGAGCTGAAATACGAGCTGGCTCGAAGCAAGTGCTGGGAGCAGTTTGGGGACTGCAGTAGGGAGGGATGGATGGGCAGAGCTTGAGAGATGCTTGGATGGATGTTGAGAGAAGAGTGGGTGATGCTTGGGTGGTCAGTGCGTGAGCGATGCTTGCACGTGTCTTGGGAGATGTCTGGGCAAAAGTTGGGTGAAGCATGAGTGAAGCTCGTGTGAAGCTTGGGAGAAGATTCATTGGTCTGTGGTCATCTTGGGAGATGTCTGTGCGATGCTTGGGTGATGCTGGGGCAAAGGTTGGGCAATGATGGCCCAGCAACGCGGAGATTGTGGGGCAAAGGTTGGGTAGTACATGCACAAAGGTTGGGTGGTGTTTGGGTGATGCTTCAGGGAAGAGTGATCAGTGCGTGAGTGATGCTTGCACATGTTGCGGGAGACATGTAGGCAAAGGTTGGATGAAGCATGAGTGAAGCTCGTGTGAAGCTTGAGAGAAGCTTGAGTGATATTTAGGCAATGCCTGGGCAAAGACTGGGCAAGGCTTAGGTGAAAGTTGGGTCATGCCTGGAAAATGCTTGGATGATACATGGATGGTGCTGGGGATGATCTTGTCACCGTCCAGTGGATGGGATTCCATGGACGTAGTTGACAGGGCTGTTGCCATCCCCAGGTGAGGTGGATGATGTCTTCCTGGCCGATGAAGACATTACCTCCCGGAGCCTCTTCCCAGAGAGCTGGCTGTGGCAGGTGGAGGAACTGACAGAGCCGCCCAACGAACTGGGGTGAGCCCAACGTCCTTGTTCCAGGACGGGTGCCACTCCCACCCTGGCTTGGGGACAGCCACCGCCCCATGTCTCAATGTGGCAACCCGTGGTCTCCTTCCCAACAAGCTCTGGTACCCAACTAGCCCGAACTGCTAGCCATGGCTCCCTCAGTCTATATGAGATCAACAAATGGCGTTGGGACCAACTGACTCCAGCTTCACAGCCGCCTAAACCCCATGACCCAGCTAGGGGACAAGCTGTGTCCATCCTCGTTTAGTTTGGTGGCTGCTCACACCCCTCTGTCCAGGCTTGGTGCCAATTCTAACCCCCTTGGTGTTCCCCATCCCCTCCAGCATCTCCACGAAGACACTGCCCATATACCTGAAAGACTCCATCACCACCTGGGAGGTCCTGGCCATCAGTCTCTCTGAGAAAAAGGGTACGTGATGGAGGAGGAAGAGATTCCTGGGAACTAAAAGACTCATCCAAATCTCGGGGCTGGGCTCTGGGACTTGGGGAGTCCCCAAAATCTAGAGGGGTTAACTTGGGACTTGAGGGGTCTCCAAAATGAGGGAGGGATTTGTGGAGAGGTACTCCTAACTTTGGGGACATCTATGGGACTTGAGGGGTCACCCAAACCCTGAAGGAACTCGGAGACTTGAGAGATCACCCAGAGCCTTGGGGATACCCCTGGGACCACAGGGGGTCAAATCAGCTCATAACCCTGAACCCTCGTTCCTGGTGCCCACCCCACAGGGCTGTGCGTGGCCAACCCCTATGAGATCACGGTGATGAAGGAGTTCTTCATCGACCTGCGCCTGCCCTACTCGGCGGTGAGGAATGAGCAGGTGGAAGTCCGCGCCATCCTCTACAACTACTGGAAGAACAAGATCAAGGTTGGTGCCTCACTCCAGTGTCTGTAGAGGATCCGTGGCCGCCTGAACCCAGTGTCTCTCTCTATCCACAGGTGCGTGTGGAGCTGATGTACAACCCAGCCCTGTGCAGCGCATCCACCTCCAAGATGCGCTACCAGCAGATCTTCCAACTGGAACCGCAGTCATCGCACGCTGTGCCCTTCGTCATCGTGCCCTTGCAGCTGGGGCAGCATGATGTCGAGGTGAAGGCGGCTGTCTGGGACAGCTTCGTGTCTGATGGTGTCAAGAAGAAGCTCAGAGTGGTGGTGAGTAGTCCTTGCTCTCTGCCGCGTGCTTCCACCTCGGTCCCTGAGAGGTCTCCCCGACTCCTCCTGTTTCTCTTCGTGGCATCGTTGTCCCCACTTCATCCCAATCTTGATACCTGGGGATGGAGGATACTCCATCCATGCTCAGGGACTCTCCCAAGTTGTCCCCTGGGAGTCTCCCAGTTTGTCCCATGATCTGTGTGAGCCGGTTGGCACTGGAGAATCTTTCCTGGCCAACCTGGCAAGATTGGGAAGGGGAAACTTCGAATCAGCCCAGCGTTGAGCATGGGTCTCTCCCCTCTGCAGCCCGAAGGGATGAGGCTGGAGAAAACAGTGAAGATAGTTGAGCTGGACCCAAAGACGTTGGGAAACAGTGAGTGGCCTCTGTCTGGTCCTACAGATGTCTCATCCTATGGGATCAATGGGGGGATAAGAAATACAACTATATGTATGAAGCCATCAGGGGCAAGAGTGGAGTGTGTTGTGGGACAAGGGACATCCTGCTATGGAGCTGGGGCAACTTGGAGTGGTGTGTTGCTATGGGGCTGGAGTATCTCGAGGGGTGAGGACTGTCCTGTTGGCCTCTGGGATATGAATGGAATCAGGGACATCCTACTGCGGTGTGGAGAAATTTCAGGGGGGAAAGGACACCATGGTGTGGATCTGGAACATCTTTGGGGATAAGGGACATACTGCTGCAGATGTGGGGTGGGACTGAACCATCTCAGGGAAAGGGGGAGGATTTGGGTCCACCTACTTCCATCCTGACCTCTCTGCCCCACAGACGGTGTGCAGGAAGTGAAGGTGAAAGCAGCAAACCTCTCTGACATCGTCCCCAACACTGAGTCGGAGACCAAAGTCAGTATTCAAGGTGATAGCAGGGGAGAAGGGGACATACGGGGTGGGCTGGGAGGGGATGAGACACTCCCAGCTTCACATCCCCACCTTCCCCTGGTCCAGGCAACCCCATGTCCATCCTGGTGGAGAAAGCCATTGATGGGACCAAGTTGAAGCACCTCATCGTGACCCCATCGGGCTGTGGGGAGCAGAACATGATTGGGATGACACCCACTGTGATCGCCGTCCACTACTTGGACAGCACATTGCAGTGGGAGACCTTTGGTGTCAACCGCCGCTCTGAGGCCATCGAACTGATAAAAAAGGGTAAGAGCGTCCCTAAGAGGAAAAAAGGGCTCTTTAGGGGCCCCAAAAATGAAACTGTCTTCCAAGGGGCTAAGGACATCTGAATATTTGGAAAAGACATAGAAGCATAGCGTGGTTGGGTTGGGAGGGACCCCAGAGATCATAGAACCATGGAGTGGTTGGGTTGGAAGGGTCCTTAAAAGGTTGTAGAACCTTAGAATGGGTTGAGTTGGAAGGGACCCCAAAGATCATAGAACCATAGAGTAGTTGGGTTGGGAGGGACCCCAAAGATCATAGAACCATAGAGTGGTTGAGTTGGGATGGTCCTTAAAGGTCATAGAACCATAGCATGGGCTGAGTTGGAAGGGATCTTAAAACCATAGAGTGGTTGAGTTGGAGGGGATCTTAAAGATCATAGAACCTTGGAATCCTGGAATGGTTTGGGTCAGAAGGGACCTTCGAGATCATAGAACCACGGAACGGATTGAATTGGAAAGGACATTAAAGATCACCTAGTTCCAACCCAAACATAAGTTGGGTCGGTTTGGGGATTTCTAGATCTATTTTGCACTGGGATGGGCACCAGAAGGGGTTGGTGGCCTGAAGCCACCCTCAGGTGCCCTGTGCAATGACCGACTGCCCTCTGCTTGCCAGGTTACACCCAACAACTCGCGTTCCGCAAAGACGACGGCTCCTTTGCTGCCTTCAATAACCGCCCTTCGAGCACCTGGTGAGGGCCCCATTCCCACCACGTCCACGGGGGTTTGGGTGATGGCGTTGGTTGTGATGCTGAGTTATCCCGTCCTCAGGTTGACAGCGTACGTGGCCAAGGTCTTCGCCATGGCCATCAACATGGTGGACATCAAGCCAGAGGTGATTTGTGGAGCCATCAAATGGCTCATTCTGGAGAAGCAGAAGCCAGATGGGATTTTCCAAGAAGACGCTCCTGTCATTCATAAGGAGATGGTGGTATGTGCGGGGGACCCAAATCCCTGTCCCTATTCACCATCAAGACCCGTCGGCACAAGGACGGGCTTTGGGATTGAACTGTGGGGAAAAAACTGCACTGGGCGATGGGGACAAGTGGTGGGTGGACGTAGCTTGCTGTGAAACCCCCCAAATCTGAGGGTTTTTACCTCGTTTTGCAGGGAGGCTACCACGGCGCTGAGCCCAGTGTGTCCCTGACAGCCTTTGTCCTCTCCGCGCTGCACGAATCCCAGAAGATCTGCAAGAACTACGTGAAAGTGAGCAGCCCGGTGCTCGTTGCCACGTGGGGGCAGGGGGAGGCCCGACCCCTGTCACAGCCACCCGAGGACCCAAACTGTCATCCTTTCTGCTCAGAGCTTGGATGGGAGCATTGCCAAAGCCTCCGATTACCTCTCCCGGAAATACGAAACTCTGGCTCGACCTTACACGGTGGCCCTGGCCTCCTACGCCCTGGCCCTCACGGGGAAACTCAACAGCGAGAAAGTTCTGATGAAGTTCTCCAAAGGTGACATCCCCAGAGGGGAACAAATCCAGGGCAGGGAAAAGTTGGGGTAGGTGACGGGGGTGACAAATCCCCACGTCCCTCCACGTCCCCATGTCCATACATATCTCTGTATCCCTCCATATCCCCACATCCCTATGGATCCTCATGTCCCCACATCCTTCCATGTCCCCACATCCCTCCATTGTCCCTATGTCCTCCAATGTCCTCATGTCCGTCCAGGTCCTTTTGTCCTTCTATCCCTCTCCACATCCCCATGTCCCTAGAGACCCCCACGTCCTTCTACCTCTCTCCATATCCCAACGTCCCACCAGATCCCCATGTCCCTCCACAAAGAGGGGGAAGGGGAAATGGTTGTGAGGTTGGGGGTTGACAAATCCCCCTTGGGGCGATGCTGAAGCCACATTTGTCACCCAGATGGCACCCACTGGGCAGAACGCAACGCTCACACCTACAACATCGAGGGGACGTCCTACGCTCTGCTAGCGCTGCTGCAGATGGAGAAGACTGAGCTGACGGGGCCCGTGGCCCGCTGGCTGGCCCAGCAGAACTACTTCGGTGGTGGCTACGGATCCACCCAGGTGGGCTACAGACCACCTCCTCCCCCCTACCTCCAGCACACACTGCCATGGGGAGAAGGGGGGTTGGTTGGGGCAAGAGTGGGTCATAGGGTGTTGTGGGTCAACTTATGGCCATGGGGGCTTTTGGGGTCATCCCATGTCTGAGAGCTTCGGGATCCCTAGGATATATCTCGTCCTTTGAGAGCATGTCCTTTCCTTTGAGGTCATGTCCCGTCCTTTGGGGTTATGTCCTGTCCCTTGAGGTCATGCCCTGTCCTTTGGGGTCATGCCCTGTCCTTTGAGGTCATGTCCTTTCCTTTAGGGTCATGTCCTGTCCTTTGGGGTCATGTCCTTTCCTTTGGGGTCACATCCTGTCCTTTGAGGTCACATCCTGTCCTTTGGGGTCATGTCCCATCCTTTGGGGTCATGTCCTGTCCTTTGGGGTCATGCCCTATCCTTTGGGGTCATGTCCTTTCCTTTGGGGTCATGTCCTGTCCTTTGAGGTCATGTCTTGTCCTTTGAGGTCACATCCTGTCCTTTGGGGTCATGTCCCTATCCTTTGGGGTCATGTCCCATCCTTTGAGGTCATGTCCTGTCCTTTGAGGTCATGTCCTTTCCTTTGGGGTCATGTCCCCTCCTTTGAGGTCACGTCCTGTCCTTTGAAGTCACGTCCTGTCCTTTGGGGTCATGTCCTGTCCTTTGAGGTCACGTCCTGTCCTTTGGGGTCACGTCCTGTCCTTTGGGGTCATGTCCTTTCCTTTGAGATCATCTCCTGTTCTTTGGGGTCATGTCCCATCCTTTGGGGTCATGTCCTTTCCTTTGGGGTCATGTCCCATCCTTTGGGGTCATGTCCTTTCCTTTGGGGTCATGTCCCATCCTTTGAGGTCATGTCCTTTCCTTTGGGGTCATGTCCTGTCCTTTGGGGTCACGTCCTGTACTTTGAGGTCATGTCCTGTCCTTTGAGGTCATATCCTTTGGGGTCAAATCCTTTCCTTTGGGGACACGACCTGTCCTTTGGGGACACCTCATGTCTCAAAGAGCTCCCCCCCTTTGGGGACACCTCTTGAGGTGACACCAGACGCTTCCAGGAGTTGGGGCTCACTCCAGAACCAAAGGCTCTGGGGACACTCCAGGCACCATCCCCCAACCCTGGTGACCCCGGTGTCCCCGCAGGCCACCATCCTGGTGTTCCAGGCGCTGGCTCGGTACCACGTGGCACAGCCGAGGCAGTCGGAGATCAACCTGGACGTGTCGGTGCTGCTGCCTCGCCGCGCCAATGCCATCACGTACCGCATCGAGAACAGCAACGCGCTGGTGGCACGCTCGGCCGAGGTACGGCACCGTATCACCTCTGTCACCTCTATCACCGGTGTCACGCTCGTCAGTGGTGTCACCCTTGTCACCAGCATCACCATTGCCACCAGGACGGTGGAGAAGTGGCACACCAGGGCACTGCAGCAGCACTGCTGGTGCTGTCCCCTCTGTGGATGTCCCTGTCCATCCCCGATGTCCCCTGTCCCCCACAGACCAAGCTGAACGAGGACTTCACTGTGAAAGCGGAGGGCACGGGCAAAGGGACAATGACAGTGGTGACCGTCTACAATGCCAAAGTCCCTGAGAAGGAAAACAAGTGTGACAACTTCGACCTGCGGGTCAGTGTGGAGGATGTGAAGACGGGTGAGTCCCCATCACCTGTCCCCCCCACCAGTCCCCTTCTTGTTCCCACCGTGTCCACCCCCATGGTGATTCCTGTCCCCATCATTTCCCCTTCCATACATCTCTCATGTCCCTCCATGTCCCCATGTCCCTCCAGATCCCCATGTCCCTCCATGTCCCCATGTCCCTCCTTGTCCCTATGTCCCTCCATGTCCCTCCACGTCCCCATGTCCCTCCAGATCCCCATGTCCCTCCACGTCCCCATATCCCTCCACGTCCCCATGTCCCTTCACGTCCCCATGTCCCTCCATGTCCCCATGTCCCTCCAGATCCCCATGTCCCTCCAATTCCCCATGCCCCACCACATTCCCATGTCCCTCCATGTCCCCATGTCCCTCCACGTCCCCATGTCCCTCCATGTTCCCATGTCCCTCCAGATCCCCATGTCCCTCCAATTCCCCATGCCCCACCACATTCCCATGCCCCTCCATGTCCCCATGTCCCTCCATGTCCCCATGTCTCTCCACGTCCCCATGTCCCTCCACGTCCCCATGTCCCTCCAGATCCCCATGCCCCACCACATTCCCATGTTCCCATGTCCCCATGACCCTTCTGGTCCCCCTTGGTTTCCCCTGATGTCCCACATGGGTGGCAGCAGTGTCCCTATGTCCCCTCACAGCCCGGGAGCTGGAAGGGGCCATCCGCTCCATCAAGATCACCATCTGCACCAGGTGGGACACAATGGGGACACCGGAGGTATTTGGGACATTGTAGAGAGGGAGAGCTCACTGTGGGCAGGGACACGGGAGACGACGAAGGGAATGGGATTGTTGGGGACAGGGACGTGAAAGATAGGGGACACAATGGGGTTGTTGGGGACAGGGGCATCAGGAATGAGGATGGGGTCATGGAGACAAAGAAAACTCAGCTCTACCTCACCCCCAAGGGATTTGTAGGAGCAGGGACATAGGGGATGCTGGGAACAATGGGGACAATGGGGCTGTAGAGGATACTGGGGACAGTCAGGTGGCCTCACCCCTTTCCGTGCAGGTACCTGGACACCGTGGATGCCACCATGTCCATCCTTGATATCTCCATGCTCACCGGCTTCACCCCCGATGTTCAGGACCTGAAGAGCGTGAGTGTGGGGTCGTAGGGACACGTGGGGACACTAGGGGGCACAGGGCCACGCATCACTGTGCCATCACGTCCCCACGTGTCCCTGTGTGTGCCCCCACATCCTCCCACCCCTTCGTGTCCCCCCTATACCTCTGTGTCCCCTGTGTCCTCGTGGTGTCACCGTGTCCCCGCACCCCACAGCTCTCGGAGGGAGTGGAGAGGTACATTTCCAAATTTGAGATCGACCACGCGCTGTCGAACCGCAGCAACCTCATCATCTACATGGACAAGGTGAGGACAGGGGATGACACGGAGGACGGGGGGGATGGGGACAAGATGGGATGGGGTGGGGAAAGGGATGTGGTGGGACAGGAGACCCTGATGGGATGGCACAGGATGGGGTGAGGGGGGACAGTTCAGAATTGGAGTCAGGGATAAGGATGGGAGAGCTCGGAGATGGGGACAGCGTGGGGAAAGGGACAAGGAATGGTTTTGGTTGAAGTTGGGCAGGGACAGGATGTGGGGAGGCAATGGGGACGGTGACAAATGGGGACGTGGATGAAGATGGGAACGGAGACACTGATGAAGGTGGGAATGTGGACATGGAACCGCAGATGGGTATGAGAATGAGGAAATGGATGGAGAATGGGGACGTGGGGCTACGGACAGAGGTGGGAATAGGGATTGGGTATGGCGTGGGGACACGGTGCCATTGCCTGCTGTCCCTGTCCCATGTCCCCACGAGCAGATCTCCCACAAAGTGGAGGAGTGCATCGCCTTCAGGGCCCACCAGCACTTCCAGGTGGGCCTGATCCAACCCGCCTCTGTCAGCGTCTACAGCTACTACAAGATCGGTGCGTCCCCACGTCCCCTCTTATCCCCTCATGTCACCCCCAGCTCCCACAAAGCCCATCTGTCCCTGTGTGTCCCCATCTACACTCTCTCTGTCCCCTCTTGTTCGCGTGTCCCATCACATCCCTGCTGTCTGTCAGGAGATGTCACCCATGTCCCCAAGCTCCCCATGTCACCATGTTCCCCTGTCTACTTCCCCATACATCCCCTCGTGCCCACTGCAAGCCACTGGTGACCCTCTCCCTTCACGTCCCTCTGTGTCCCCATGTCTCCTGCCGACCCTTTCCCCTTGTGGTCTCCTCTGCATCCCCTCACGTCCCCGTGTCCCCACAGACGACCGCTGCACCCGCTTCTACCACCCAGAAAAGGACGGTGGGCAGCTGAGGAAGATCTGCCACGAGGACGTGTGCCGCTGCGCTGAAGGTGACATGGGGACACAGGGGTGTGGGGACAGAGACTGCGATGGGATGTGTCACTGCCACAGTGGGACGCGTCAGGGGCACAGTAGGATGTCATGGCCATGATGGGACACGTCATTGCTGTGATGGGACATGACAGTGTTGTCACGAGGCACGTCACTGCCACGAAGGGACACGTTATTGCCACTGGAAGATGTCATAGCCATGAAGGGATGTGTCATTGTCATGAATGGACACATCAATGCCATGAAGGGAGGTGTCATTGCCATAATAAGATGTCATGGCCATGATGGGACGTGTCATTGATGCCATGGGACACATCAATGCCATGAAGGGAGGTGTCATGGCCACAATAAGATGTCATGGCCATGAGGGGACGTGTCATTGTCATGAAGGGTCACATCAATGCCATGAAGGGACAAGTCATGGCCATGATGGGACATGTCACTGCCACAGTAAGATGTCATGGCCACAATGGGACACATCAGTGCCATGAAGGGACATGTCACTGTCACAGTAAGATGTCATGGCCACAATGGGACATGTCATTGCCATGATGAGACATGTCATTGATGTTATGGGACACATCAATGCCATGGAGGGACATGTCACTGCCACAGTAAGATGTCATGGCCACAATGGGCGTGTCATTGATGCCATGGGACACATCAGTGTCATGAAGGGACATATCACTGCCACAGTAAGATGTCATGGCCACAATGGGACGTGTCATTGCCATGAAGGGACACACTGATGCCATGAAGGGACACATCAATGCCATGAAGGGACATGTCACTGCCACAGTAAGATGTCATGGCCATGAGGGGATGTGTCATTGATGCCATGGGACACATCAATGCCATGAAGGGAGGTGTCATTGACACAGTAAGATGTCATGGCCATGAAGGAACTTGTCACTGCCATGAAGGGTGACATCAGTGCCATGAAGGGAGGTGTCACTGCCACAATAAGATGTCATGACCATGAGGGGACGTGTCATTACCATGAAGAGACACATTAATGCCATGAAGGGACACATCAATGCCATGAAGGGACATGTCACTGCCACAGTAAGATGTCATGGCCATGAGGGGATGTGTCATTGATGCCATGGGACACATCAATGCCATGAAGGGAGGTGTCATTGACACAGTAAGATGTCATGGCCATGAAGGAACTTGTCACTGCCATGAAGGGTCACATCAGTGCCATGATGAGACATGTCATGGCCACGATGGGACATGTCATTGATGCCATGGGACACATCAATGCCATGAAGGGGCGTGTCACTGTCACATTAAGATATCCTGGCCACGATGGGATGTGTGATCGTTCCTTCCCCCGTGTACCAACAGAAAACTGCTTCGTACGGCAGAAGAAGGACAGTCCCATCACAGTCAACCAGCGCATCGATCTTGCCTGCGCTCCAGGGGTGGACTACGGTGAGACATGGGGGACGGGGGGACGTGGGGCGTGTGGGATGGAAATGGGGGGGATCATGGGGACAAAATTATGGGGGATATTGCTGGGATGTGGAGGAGGACGTGAAGGGCCACAGAAAGACGTGAGTGGGCACTGGGGCGTCAGAGGGGAGTGGGGGAGACATCGTGGGGCAAGAAGGGACACAGGGAGGAAAAGGAGGGACAGTGGGGCCAGCTGTGATGGTGACATGGTGACATCCCCCTCTCCAGTGTACAAAGTGAAGGTGGTGGCCACAGAGGAGACGCCGTCCCACGACAACTACATCATGACCATCCTCTCTGTCATCAAGATGGGTATGAGCACTCCGGGGACAGGGGACAAAGTCACCTGGAGGGACGTGGGAGGGTCACCCAGGGCTGGGGACACCCAGGTGGGCCCTTGGGGACACCCAGGGATGCTCATGGACATCGTGAGGTTTGATGTCACCCCAAATGCATTGGGGACACCATGAGGGTTGGTGATTTCCAAAATGGATTGGGGACACCATGAGGCTTGGTGTCACCCAGGTGAGTTGGGGACACCCAAGGGTTCTTGGGGACACCATGAGGTTTGGTGTCACCCAAATGAGTTGGGAACACCATGAGGTTTGGTGTCACCCAGGTGAGTTGGGGACACCCAAGGGTTCTTGGGGACACCATGAGGTTTGGTGTCACCCCAAATGCACTGGGGACACCCAAGGGTGCTTGGCAAACAGGTGGAATGAGCACCTGGTGACAACAGCGCGGTGGTGACACCCAAGGGTGATGACAGCAGTAGGGTGATGTCTCCGAAGATGCCAATAGCTCCTGGGGACTGGGAGTCCTCCCTGCAGAACGTGTGACAGCGGGTGTCCCCTTCATGTTGGGGGTGGCATGTCACCTGTGTCACCTCTTCCTGGGACAGGCACTGATGAGGACCCACTTGGGAGCAACCGGACCTTCGTGAGCCACAAGCAGTGCCGGGATGCGCTGAGCCTCCAGAAAGGACAGGACTACCTGGTGTGGGGGATGGCATCCGACCTGTGGGTCACCGGCAGCCGGTAGGGAAACGGGGACACGGGGACACAGGACATGGGAACGTGGAGATGTGTGGGCATGGGGACATGGGGACATGGGGACACAGGACATGGGAACGTGGAGACGTGTGGACACGGGGACATGAGGACATGGGGACACAGGACATGGAAACATGGAGATGTGCGGGCATGGGGACATGAGGACATGGGGACACAGGACATGGGAACGTGGAGACATGTGGGCATGAGGACATGGGGACACAGGACATGGGAACGTGGAGACATGAGGACATGAGGACATGGGGACATGGGGACATGAGGACATGGGGACATGGAGACATGGGGACAGAGGGACACAGGACATGGGGACATGGAAACATGTGGACATGAGGACATAGGGACAGAGGGACACGGGACATGGGGACATGGGGATGTATGGACATGAGGACATAGGGACAGAGGGACACAGGACATGGGGACATGGAAACATGTGGACATGGGGACATGGAGACATGGGGACAGAGGGACACAGGACATGGGGACACGGGGAGGTGTGGACATGAGGACATGGGGACATGGGGACAGAGGGACAGAGGGACACGGAACACAAAGACATGGGGAAATGGGGACATGAGGATGAGGTGACAAGGGGAAAAAAGGGATACAGGGATATGGGGTCATGGAGATGTGGACATGAGGATATGGGGACATGGGGACACAGGGACGGAGGGACACGGAACACAAAGACGTGGGGAAATGGGGACATGAGGATGAGGAGACAAGGGGAAAAAAGGGACACAGGGACATGGGGTCATGGGGATGTGGACATGAGGACATGGGGACATGGGGACATGAGGACATGGGGACAGAGGGACAGAGGGACACGGAACACAAAGACGTGGGGAAATGGGGACATGAGGATGAGGAGACAAGGGGAAAAAAGGGACACAGGGACATGGGGTCATGGGGGTGTGGACATGAGGACATGGGGACATGGGGACATGGGGACATGAGGACATGGGGACACAGGGACAGAGGGACACGGAACACAAAGACGTGGGGAAATGGGGACATGAGGATGAGGAGACAAGGGGAAAAAAGGGACACAGGGACATGGGGTCATGGGGATGTGGACATGAGGACATGGGGACATGGGGACATGAGGACATGGGGACATGGGGGCACAAGGACAGAGGGACACGGAACACAAAGACGTGGGGAAATGGGGACATGAGGATGAGGAGACAAGGGGAAAAAAGGGACACAGGGACATGGGGTCATGGGGATGTGGACATGAGGACATGGGGACATGGGGACATGAGGACATGGGGACACAGGGACAGAGGGACACGGAACACAAAGACGTGGGGAAATGGGGACATGAGGATGAGGAGACAAGGGGAAAAAAGGGACACAGGGACATGGGGACATGGGAACTTGATTAACACATGGGCATGAGGAGATGGGGACATGAAACACGAGGACATGGGGACATGGGGACATGGGGACATGGGACAGAAGGGCATGGAGATGGGAACACAGGGAGTTAGGGGGACATGGGGACATGGAACACGAGAACACGGGGACACGGGGACATGGGGATGCTGTCATCCAACATACACCCATACCCCACTGCACCCCAGGCTTCCCCAGTATCTCATATAGGGTCGTGCACCCCTCACTGGGCTGCCAGCCCCTCCTGACCCCACTGTCCCCCGCTGTCCCCAGCTTCTCCTACCTCATCGGCAAGGACACGTGGCTGGAAGCGTGGCCCTTAGAGGAGACGTGCCAGGACGCCGACCTGCAGCAGCTCTGCCAGGACTTCATCGAGTTCTCCGAGGCCATGACCTTGTTCGGGTGTCCCTCCTGATGGGGTGTCCCCAATCTGGTGGGGTGTCCCCCAGCCTGGTGGGGTGTCCCTTCCCCTGATGTCACCCCTTCCCTTTTCTTTTTTAATTTTTGATTGTGTAGAGTGGGGTGGCGGAGGTTAAAAACGTTCTTTATGGAAATTCTGTCTCTGGGTTTAATGTGGTGATGGGAGGACGTGGAGGACAACGGGGACACTGCGAGGGACAGTAGGGTGGCGAGGACTTCGTGGGGGTCCTGCGGACGTCACAGGGGGTGGTGGGGATTCTGTATGGGATGACGGGGCCATAGGGACACTATAGAGGAAAACAGGGACTCCTTAGGGGATGGCAAAGTTGTGGGGGCAACTGAGAGGACATAGAGATATCTTAGGGGATGATGGGGTTATGGGGACACCAGAGAGGACATGGAGACTTCATAGGGGATGATGGGGTCTTGGGGACATCATGGGGGTCAACTGAGACTTCTTATGGGATGGCAAAGTCATGGGGACAACTTAGTGGAGACTTCTTAGGGGATGATGGGATTATGGGGACACCAGAGAGGACAAGAGGATTCCATAGGGCATGATGGGGTCATGGGGACACTATGGGGGGAAACTGGGACTCCTTAGGGGATGGCAAAGTTGTGGGGGCAACTTAGTGGAGATTCTCAGGGGGTGATGGGGTTATGGGGACACCGGAGAGGACAAGAGGATTCCATAGGGGATGATGGGGTCATGGGGACACCACAGGGGATGTGGAGAGTCCTTAGGGGATGATGGGAGTCGTAGGGACACTGTAGGGGATTTCGGAACACCACAAAGGAGAACAGGATGCTGAGGACTTCATGGGTATCCTGGGGACATCACAGGGGACGTGGGGACACCTTAGGGGAAGGCAAAGTTGTGGGGGCAACTGAGAGGACATGGAGACTTCTTAGGGTATGATGGGATCATGGGGACACCACAGGGGATGTGGAGAGTCCTTAGGGGATGATGGGAGTCATAGGGACACCGTAGCGGATTTGGGGGCAGCCACACAGCCGCCTCTCCCAGCTGGGTGATGTTCCCACCCTGGCTTGTCCCCGTGCTGCCCCCAAATGGGCACCAAGCTATCCCCAGATTGTCCCCATGCTTTCCACAAGCTGTCCCCAAGCTGTCTCCATATTGGCCCTAAATTGTCCCCAGGCTGCCCCAATGTTGTCCCCAAGAGGTCCCAACTTGTCCCCATGGTGTCCCCAACTTGTCCCCAGTTTGTCCCTAAATTGTCCCCAAGCTTCCCCGATGTTGTCCCCAAGTGGTCCAGAAGTTACCCAGAATTTGTCCCCAAGGTGTCCCCAACTTGTCCCTATGCTGTCCCCTTGCTGTCCATAAATTGCCCCCCAGCTGCACCGATGTTCCCAAGTGGTCCAAAAATTGTCCCCAACTTGTCCCCATGGTGTCCCCAACTTGTCCTTAAATTGTCCCCAAGCTGCCCCAATGTTGTCCCAAACTTGTCCCCATGGTGTCCCCATGGTGTCCCCAACCTGTCCCCAAGTTGTCCCTAAATTGTCCCCAAACTTCCCCAATGTTGTCCTAAACTTGTCCCCATGGTGTCCCCAACTAGTCCCTAAATTGTCCCCAAGCTTCCCCAATGTTGTCCCAAACTTGTCCCCATGCTGTCCCCAACTTGTCCCTAAATTGCCCTCAAACTGCCCCAATGTTGTCCCCAAGTGGTCCAAAAGTTGCCCCCAACTTGTCCCCAAGGTGTCCCCAACTTGTCCCCAAGCTGTCTCCACTTTGGCCCTAAGTTGTCCCCAAGCTGCCCCGATGTTGTCCCCCAGTGGTCCAAAAGTTGTCCCCAGCTTGTCCCCATGATGTCCCCATGGCGTTCCCAATTTGTCCCCATGATGTCACCAAGCTGTCCCCAGCCAAAGCTACTCTGGAGCCACAGGGACAACGGTACTCCCTGTGTTCCTGGGGACAGGGACCCCCCAGAAGCCCTGGGGACATTCCCAGCCACACTCGTGGGGCCACCGATGTCCCCAGGAGCGGCGTGACACGGTGGCACCTCTACGGTGTCCCCACAGTGGAGGGAGCACTGAGATCCCCACGGGGAGTTCCCCTCTTTTGGGAGAAATTAAACCCACTTTGGAGAACAGAGAACCATAAATAAATTTATTAATTAATAAATAAAGTGGCTCTGAGCACCAGATAATAACTTAGGGGGGGGAAGGGGACCCCCCCAGGCCAGCTGGGGGGAGGGGTTAACAGGGACCCCCAATACCTCCAGGCATGGGGTGGGGGTTCCACGGTCCCCAGTGTCCCCAAAATGGGAGTCTGTGATGTCCCCAGTATCCAGCACGGGGTCGGTCCATGAGGTTCCTCGGTGTCCCCAAATCTTTGAGCTATGGGGGGAACTCCAGCACCAAATCGTGAGCGTGGTTGGGGGGGGGGGGGGAGGGTCGCGACGTCCCCAGGGCAAAGAGGTCAACATTGTCCCCAAATCTTTGAAGACGTGGGTCTTGGGATCCAAACGTACAGCCACGGAATCAGCAACGTCCTTTTGTTGTCCCCAAATCTCTGGACATGGAGGTCAACGATGTCCTCAAATCTTTGAGCACTGAAGTCAACGATGTCACCAGATCTCCAGACATGGGGCTCCTGGGACCCAAATCTCCATAATAGAGATCAGCAGTGTCCCCTGATGTCCCCACATCTCCAGACTTGGGGGTCCTGGGACTCAGATCTCCATCATAGAGGTCAGCATTGTCCCCTGATGTCACCAGATCTCCATAACAGAGGTCAGCAGTGTCCCCTGATGTCCCCACATCTCCAGATCTGGGGGTCTTGGGACCCAGATCTCCATCATAGAGGTCAGCAGTGTCCCCTGATGTCCCCCACATCTCCAGACCTGGGGGTCTTGGGACCCAGATCTCCATCACAGAGGTCAGCAGTGTCCCTTGATGTCACCAGATCTCCAGACCTGGGGGTCCTGGGATGTAGATCTCCATAACAGAGGTCCTGCTGTCCCCACATCTCCAGACCTGGGGGTCCTGGGACCCAGATCTCCATCATAGAGGTCAGCAGTGTCCCCTGATGTCACCAGATCTCCATAACAGAGGTCAGCAGTGTCCCCTGATGTCACCAGATCTCCATAACAGAGGTCAGCAGTGTCCCCTGATGTCCCCACATCTCCAGATCTGGGGGTCCTTGGGATGCAGATCTCCATCACAGAGGTCAGCAGTGTCCCCTGATGTCACCACATCTCCAGATCTGGGGGTCTTGAGACCCAGATCTCCATCATAGAGGTCAGCAGTGTCCCCTGATGTCACCACATCTCCAGGTACGAGAGTCTTGGGACCCAAATCTCCATCATAGAGGTCAGCAGTGTCCCCTGATGTCACCAGATCTCCATAACAGAGGTCAGCAGTGTCCCCTGATGTCCCCACATCTCCAGATCTGGGGGTCCTTGGGATGCAGATCTCCATCACAGAGGTCAGCACTGTCTCCTGATGTCACCACATCTCCAGATCTGGGGGTCTTGGGACCCAGATCTCCATCACAGAGGTCAGCAGTGTCCCCTGATGTCACCACATCTCCAGATCTGGGGGTCTTGGGACCCAAAATCTCCATCACAGAGGTCAGCAGTGTCCCCTGATGTCCCCACATCTCCAGACTTGGAGGTCCTTGGGATGCAGATCTCCCCAGTGTCCCCAAATCTCTGAGCATTGGGATCTTGGGATCCAAACACCTCCAAGCACTGAGGTCAGCGATGTCCCTTGATCTCTCCAACCCTCCAACCACAGGGCTGACCACCCCCATCCCTTCCAGCCTCCATCTCCACCACGTCAGGGGACAGTCCCCGCGTGTCACCCGCCGGCGATGCGCCAGCAGCCCCACGAAATTTCCCTCCCTCTCGTCCTGTGCCATCTGCCACTCGTCCCCCTTGGATGTCCCCGACCATCCGAAAGCTGAGAACGTCCCCGGGCTGCAGCTGCCCCACGGCTTGTGCCAAACCCGAGCGAGTGGGGCCAGCCACGCTGCCATCGGGCAACGCCAACGGTACGGCCAAGAGAGGATGAGAGGACCCGGCGCGGTGCAGCTGGAGGGTGACATTTGCCGGGGGGACAGGAGGTGGCCGTGCAGGTGACAGCAAATTGGCCATACAGGAGGTAGAGTCCCCCAGATGCCACCTGCAGCCCTCTGGCTGTTGCCTGAACGTCGCCGCTGAGGAAGACCCCGTGGATGCCTTCTTCGTAGCGCCAGTCGGGTCCTGATGGCACCGTCAGGGAAGCTGGGGGCAGAGATGGGGGGTTAGTGGGGTCGCAGAGGCACCGCTGGTGACACTGGGGGGCAGGGATTTGGGGTTAGTGGGGTCACAGAGGCCCCACTGGTGTGAAACTGGGGGGCAGGGATGAGGGGTCTGTGTCACTTTGGGGACCCCAAGGACAGGGGACACCCTAGGACCCCCTGTGACAGTCTGTGTCACTTTGGGGACCCTCAGGGACGGAGGATGCTCCGTGTCACCATGAGGACCCCAAGGACAGGGGACAACCCAGGACCTTTGGGGACAGTCTGTGTCACCATGGGGTCCCCAGGGACAGGGGGACACCCTAGGACCCCTGGGGACAGTCTGTGTCACTATGGGGTTCCAGAGACAAGGGACACCCTAGGACCCCTGGGGACAGTCTGTGTCACTTTGGGGACCTCAGGGACAGGGGATGCTCCGTGTCACCATGAGGACCCCAATGACAGGGGACACCCTAGGACATTTGGGGACAGTCTGTGTCACTGTGGGGTCCCCAGGGACAGGGGACACCCTAGGATCCCCTGGGGACAGTCTGTGTCACTGTGGGGTCCCCAGGGACAGGGGACACCCTAGGATCCCCTGGGGGACAGTCTGTGTCACTTTGGGGACCTCAGGGACAGGGGATGCTCCGTGTCACCGACTCCAGGGACAGGGGACACCCTAGGACCCTTGGGGACAGTCTGTGTCACTTTGGGGACCCCAGGGACAGGGGATGCTCCATGTCACCATGAGCACCCCAGGGACAGGGGACACCCTAGGACCCTTGGGGACAGTCTGTGTCACTTTGGGGACCCCAAGGACAGGGGACACCCCAGGACCTTTGGGGACAGTCTGTGTCACCATGGGGACCCCAAGGACAGGGGACACCCTAGGACCCTTGGGGACAGTCTGTGTCACTTTGGGGACCTCAGGGACAGGGGATGCTCCGTGTCACCATGGGGTCCCCAGGGACAGGGGACACCCTAGGACCCTTGGGGACAGTCTGTGTCACTTTGGGGACCCCAGGGACGGAGGATGCTCCAGGATACCATGGGGACCCCAAGGACAGGGGACACCCCAGGACCTTTGGGGACAGTCTGTGTCATTATGGGGTCCCCAGGGACAGGGGACACCCTAGGACCCCTGGGGACAGTCTGTGTCACTTTGGGGACCTCAGGGACAGGGGGATGCTCCGTGTCACCATGGGGTCCCCAGGGACAGGGGACACCCTAGGACCCTTGGGGACAGTCTGTGTCACTTTGGGGACCCCAGGGACGGAGGATGCTCCAGGATACCATGGGGACCCCAAGGACAGGGGACACCCCAGGACCTTTGGGGACAGTCTGTGTCATTATAGGGTCCCCAGGGACAGGGGACACCCTAGGACCCCTGGGGACAGTCTGTGTCACTTTGGGGACCTCAGGGACAGAGGATGCTCCGTGTCACCATGGCAACCACGGGCACACAGAGGATGCTCCGTGACACCCTGGGGACAGCGTGTGACACCCCGGGGACACTCCGTGACGCCTCAGGGACCGTTGTCTCATCGGTGCCACCCCCGGATGCTCCGCTTTGGGGACATCTGTTTCCTTTCCGGGGTCGGAAGGGGGAACCCACGCGCGACGCTTTCGAGATGACGGGACGTGACATCGCCACGCTCCCCGCCCGTCCTCGCTGTGTTCCCAAATGTCCCCAAACGTCCCCAGATTCCCCCCCCCCCCCCCCATGTCTGGCGGCCTCGGAGCACTTACCAGCACTCAGCAACACGTGGGCAGCCGTGGCACTCTGCGTTGGGAGGGGGGGGAGGGAAGGAAGGAGTCAGTGGAAGGATCGAGGTGTCCCCATTCCTTTTTGTGTCCCCCCCCCAATAAACCCCCCCCCCCCCTCCTCCTCCTCCTCCAGTGGTGATGAGGAAGTTGGGATTTGGGGGACTTTCCAGCACCCGGTGGTATTCTGGGGGGGTCCCCAAGGGAAGGGGAGGGATGCGGATTTGGGGGGGGGGGGGGGGAGGTTGGTTCTTTTGGGATGAGGACAGAGTGGGTGCCCCTCCCCCTCCCTCTCTCCCTTTCCCCCCCCCCACCCCCCCCCACACCGCCCCACTCCCACCCACGGGTGTAGGGCCACAGACGGACGCGTGGATGGAGGGGCAATGAAGGGACGGACAGACGGACCCCACTGCGGTGGGTGGACAGGGGGACAGACAGACACTGAGCCAACCGTTGGGCGGACGGAGAGACGGACACGGGCACCCAGACGGACAGACACACCTGAGTGGACGGACAGAAAGACGGACAGCTGGGGACTCCCAGAGGGATGGAAAAGTGGCCAGAGGGACAGACAGACGGACGGAAAGATGGGCGAGTGGCCGCACAGCTGGACAGAGGGATGGCAGGACAGACGGACACCTGGACAAGGCAGCACTGGGCTGAGGGACAACCAGACAGACAGACAGAGGGACAACCAGATGGACAGAGGGACAACCAGATGGACAGACAGATGGACAATCAGAAAGACAGAGGGACAAGCAGACAGGCAGACAACCGGACAGACAGACAGGAACAATCAGGACAGGCAGATGGACAACCAGGGTGGGCAGACAGGCTGACAGCTGGACAGACAGACAGACTGACGGGTGGAATGACAGGCGGACAGGCAGGTGGACAGAGAGACAACCAGACGGACAGAGGGATGGACACAAAGCAAGGGACACCCGGACCAACAGACGAGAGGGACAGACAGATGGACAGGGGAGACAGCTGGATGGACAGATAGAGGGGACAACCGGACAGACAGAGGGACAACTGGGCAGAAAGACGGAGAGACAGACAGCTGGATGGACAGACAGCTGGACAGGTGAATGGACAGACAGACAGCTGGAAAGGACAGACACCTGGACAGATGGATGGACAGACAGGCAGGCAGATGGACGGACAGACCCCTGGATTGACGGATGGACAGATGGACTGACGGATGGACAGACGGATGGACTGACACCTGGACAGACAGACAGCTGAAAAGGTGGACGGGCATCTGGACAGATGGACGGACAGACAGACAGAAAGTTGGACAGATGGATGGACAAATGGGTGGACAGACAGACAGTTGAAAAGGTGGACAGACGGATGGACAGAAAGAGGGACTGACACCTGGACAGACGGAAGGACAGACAGACAGCTGGAAAGACAGACACCTGGACAGATGGATGGACAGACAGACAGCTGGAAAGACAGACACACACCTGGACAGATGGATGGACAGCCAGCCAGCCGGACAGACAGGCAGACAGGCAGGCAGATGGGATGGACAGAGTCCTGGATTGACAGACAGACAGACAGACAGACACCTGGACAGATGCTTGGACAGACAGACAGATGGATGGACAGTCAGACAGCTGGAAAGATGGACGGGCATCTGGACAGATGGATGGACAGACAGACAGCCGGACAGACAGGCAGGGCAGATGGATGGACAGAGCCCTGGACTGACGGACAGACAGATGGATGGATGGACAGACAGATGGATGGACAGACAGACAGGCAGGCAGATGGGACGGACAGAGCCCTGGACTGACGGACAGACAGCTGGACTGATGGACAGACAGCTGGACAGATGCTTGGACAGACAGATAGGCAGGCAGATGGACAGATGGATGGACAGACGGACAGGTAGGCAGATGGATGGGCAGAGCCCTGGGTTGATGGACAGACAAAAGGACGGACAGACGGATGGACAGACAGGCAAGCAGATGGGATGGACAGAGCCCTGGACTGACGGACGGACAGACGGATGGATGGACAGACAGACGGATGGATGGACAGACAGGTAAGCAGATGGGGACGGACAGAGCCCTGGACTGACGGACAGACAGCCAGACAGACACCTGGACAGATGCTTGGACAGACAGAGAGGCAGATGGACAGACAGACAGATGGACAGATGGATGGACAGACAGACAGCCGGACAGACAGGCAGGCAGATAGATGGGCTGACGGACAGACAGATGGACAGGTGGATGGACAGAGCCCTGGATTGATGGACAGACAGACGGACGGATGGACAGACAGGCAAGCAGATGGGACGGACAGAGCCCTGGACTGACGGACGGACAGCCAGACTGACGGACAGACACCTGGACAGATGCTTGGACAGACGGACAGGCAGATGGATGGACAGGCGGACAGACAGATGGACAGAGCCCTGGACTGATGGACAGACATACGGATGGATGGATGGACAGACAGACAGATGGACAGATGGATGGACAGAGCCCTGGATTGAGGGACAGACAGACGGATGGATGGATGGACAGACAGATGGACAGATGGATGGACAGAGCCCTGGATTGAGGGACAGACAGACAGACAGATGGATGGACGGGAAGACAGATGGACAGATGGATGGACAGAGCCCTGGATTGATGGACAGACAGATGGACGGATGGATGGACAGAGCCCTGGACTGATGGACAGACAGACGGACGGATGGATGGACAGAGCCCTGGACTGATGGACAGACAGACAGATGGATGGGACAGACAGACAGGATGGATGGATGGACAGACAGATGGACGGATGGATGGACAGAGCCCTGGATTGAGGGACAGACAGACAGACGGACGGATGGACGGGCAGACAGACGGACAGAGCCCCGGACAGACGGACGGACCTCCCCTCCCCCCACCTGCGTCCGGTTCCCCCCGCGGGAGCACGAAGAGCACACGACGGCGGATGCGGCGGCTCCGAACGCGGGCGGCACCGACGGCGGAGAGCACCGGGAGGAGGAGGGGGGGGGGGGGACGGGCGGCGGCGGAGGGGACGGTGCGGGGCGGCGGCGGCGGAGGAAGGGAGCGACATCGCGGCGGGCGGAGAACGGCGGAGCCGCGCTTATAGAGGGACGGAACCGGAGGAGGGTGGGGAGGGAGGGGACCCGGGGGGGGGGGGAGGGGAGCGGGGGGGCCCCCGCCCACGGGGGTGGGACGGGGACGCCACGGTCCTGTCCCCCACCTCCGGGTGGGGGGGGGGGGGATGGGGGGGGGGTGGGGCTCCAATGGGGGGGATTCTGTGGGTGGGGTGTGGAAGGGGGGGGGGGGTCACGCGTGGGGGTCTCCTATGGGGGTGTCGCCCACGGGGGGCTTCTTTGGGTGGCGTATGGAAGGGGGGGTTCTCCTATGGGGATGTCGCCCATGGGGGGGCTTCTTTGGGTGGCGTATGGAAGTGTGGGGGTCTCCTATGGGGTCTTCTATGGAAGTGGGGTGTCACCCATGGGGTTTCGTATGGGGGTGTCCCCCATGGGGGGGCTTCAATGGGTGGCATATGGAAGGGGGGGTCTCCTATGGGGGTGTCGCCCATGGGGGGGCTTCAATGGGTGGCATATGGAACGGGGGGGGGTCTCCTATGGGGTCTTCTATGGGGGTGTCGCCCACGGGGGGGCTTCAATGGGTGGCATATGGAAGGGGGGGGTCTCCTATGGGGTCTTCTATGGAAGTGGGGTGTCACCCATGGGGTCTCCTATGGGGGTGTTCCCCATGGGGGGCTTCTTTGGGTGGCATATGGAAGGGGGGGTCTCCTATGGGGATGTCGGCCCATGGGGGGGCTTCTTTGGGTGGCGTATGGAAGTGGGGGGGTCTCCTATGGGGTCTTATATGGAAGTGGGGGTGTCACCCATGGGGTCTCCTATGGGGTGTCATAAGTGGGGGGGCTTCAATGGGTGCTAAATGGAAAGTGGGGGGTCTCCTAT